>JAPXFY010007471.1:5000-7500 GCA_030674185.1 Monoplex corrugatus | reverse complement strand
CAGACAGACGGGAGGACGGACAGACGGACGGATGGACGGATGGATGGATGGATGGTTGGATAGATAGATCGATCGATGGATGGATGAACGGATGGACGGACGGACGGACGGACAGACAGGCAGATAGATAGATGGATAGATAGATGGACAGATAGATAGACAGACAGATAGAAAGATAGATAGATAGACAGACATAGATAGATAGATAGATAGATAGACAGACAGACAGATAGATAGATAGACAGGTAGATAAACAGACAGACAGATAGATAGACAGACAGATAGATAGATAGACAGACAGATAGATAGACAGACAGATAGATAGATAGATAGATAGATAGACAGACAGACAGATATATAGATAGACAGACAGACAGACAGATGGATCGATAGATAGACAGACAGATAGACAGAGAAATAGAGATACTCAGATAGAGAGAAAGATAGGTAGATATGTAGATAGATAGATAGATAGATAGATAGATAGACAGATAGGTAGATAGATAGATAGATACATAGACAGACAGACAGACAGATAGATAAATAGATAGATCGACAGACAGACAGATAGATAGACTGACAGACTGACAGACAGATAGATAGAGAGAGGGGGAAGAGAGAGAGAGAGAGAAAGAAAAAGAAAGAAAGAAAGAGAAAAAGACACACACACAGAGCGAAAGAGAGAGAGAGAGAGAGAAAGACAGAGAAAAAGACAGAGAAAGAGAGAAAAGAGAAAGAGAGAGAGAGAGAGAGAAAAGAGAGAGAGAGCTACATCACAGTACCAGATCTATTCAGAAGACATTGACTGAATAATAAAAGAAGATGAGAGCAAGGAAGGAGAACACAGGAGGGAGGGAGTGGAACCCATTTTCCAACAAAGACGTTTGACCATTTCAAATTGATTTGAAATGTATTTACCGAGCATCAGAAGACAAGAGAAGGGGAGAGGGGACGACGCGGGGAGAAAAAATCCAATTTCCAGCAGAGATGTTTTATCACTTCAAACCCATACAAAATGTACTTTGTAAACGAGAAAGAAAGTAGGATGGAAGACAGGATTTTTTTATGCTTTAGAATCAATGTACTACGTTAGTACATATCCACTCAGAATCAATGTACTACGTTAGTACAGATCCACTCAGAATGACCTTCCTGAATAAGCAAAGGTAATAGAGATAGGCAGAATCGGCCAAGCCAAAACAGCATTCAAGAAGATGACAAGCATTCTTACCAACAAATGCCTATCAATTAACATCAGAAAGAGTCCTTGAATGTTATATAGAACCAATACTGTTGTACGGATGCGAGGTGTGGACAGTCAGCAAGCAAAGCCAGAGCAGGATCGAGGCATCCGAGATGTGGTTTCTCAGAAGAATGTTGAGAACTTCCATGGACAGCAAAGAAAACAAACGAGACAGTCTTGATGGAGGCAGACACAAGTAGATCACTCATAAGGAAGATTAGGAAAAAGACAGGCAACATTTCTAGGCCATTTTATGAGGAAGGGGGATTTGGAGCACCTGGTCACAACGGGAAAGCTGGAGGGAAAGAGAGCACTGGGTAGACCCAGGGAGAGAATGCTGGTCGGACTTGCAGAGTGGCTGGGGATGAAGAGGGTGGGGGAGATGCTAGGGGCAACGAGAGATAGAGATGGTTGGAAGTCCATGGTCGCCAACGCCATGCGGCAGGGCACCTGATGATGATGATGATGATGATGATGATGATGATGATGAATAGAGAGAGATAGAAGGAAGGGAGTGAGAAAGTGGGGGACAGGGGGGTCGACACAGTGGAAGAAGAGTGGCAGAATGGTTCAGTCGTTCACCTGCCAATAATTGCACTCGAGGTTCCAGGGTTCGTTTCCCGTTGAGGCCTCGATTTTTCTTCTCAGTTTGACCGGAAAATCGAACTGAACGTCTAGTCGTTCGGAAGGGGACGAAAAACGAGTCACACCCGTGTGCCTTCCGGCCTGCGCAAGCTAAAGATCCCATGGCAGTTGAAAATTGTGAAGACCAGGGCTTTCGCCCAGCTGCCCTGGTATAAAACATTGGAGAAATAACTTTATTTCCTAGGTCCCTCCCCTTGAGGGCCAATTAATTTAACCTCCTTGCCTTTCTAAAAGTCTTGGTTATATAAAAAAATGGGTGGCGCTGAATTGCGGTGACGCACTTTCAAAAAGGACAGCAGCCCGAGCTTCACATGGTCAGTCCACTGTGACAAAGAAATGAATTCCAAAACAAGTGTGACTGCTCGCATTCAAGCCAACAGGAACCAGAAAAAAACACGGAAAAAGAATAAGAACGTGTATTGTCTTTTAGAATTCACAATATGGAATATCTTTGCCATTGTGGTGTTGGAAATACTCTTCATTTTTCTTGAAAAATATATATACAAAAATTATGCACCACACACAAATAGGACAAAACCACTCACTTTAAAACGCACAACGTTTCGGCCACACCGGCACTTGACAAGGGCCGGTGTGGCCGAAACGTTGTGC
>JAPXFY010007470.1:0-10740 GCA_030674185.1 Monoplex corrugatus | reverse complement strand
GATCACTGCGACGAGAAAATTGTCCAATTGAGATTTTCTTTCCTGTTGTGAAATGTTAGTTATACAGCGCAAAATGGTACATCCTTCAAACTAAAAGTTCATTTTGAAACATAAACGGAAATAATCCCTAATTTGAGAGCAGTGACCTGAAATGCACCTAAGGTTTCCGGAACACTGTATCTGCTATCTCCTTTTGAATCTGTTCCAGATTCGTGCAACTGTGCATCCGTTCAGAGAATAATAGGCTTGTTTGTATCTTGAATGCGTATGACTGATTGTCTGTTTTGATTGTTTGTTTGTTTTCCGGCCTGTGTATGTGTTTTTGTTTTCCTATGAAAGCGAGTTTTCTACACGATTTTGCCAGGGGCAGTTCTTTTGTCGTGGAATCTTGTACTTCCATCCATCTGTCCGCCCCTGTCTATCGACATGTCTGCACATACATCCACTGTCTACCTTGTCTGTCAGTATCAATGTACGTTTGAATCTATTAAATCATTTAGACTTTTTTTTTAATTTTCTATATGTCTATTTACGCATTTTGTGTAAGTCTTTACACACACAATTTTGGTCTCACATTGTTGCAGTTTGCCCGTAATGACCTCACACCACACCAGGACAGTAGCGTACGCTCTGCATCGTAACAAGGAGCGGCAGCAGCAGGAAGATCAAAACCAAGTAGGTCTTCCATTATACATGTTATAGAAACCAGAAAAAAAACCATAAAGAAGGAGAAACCAAACAAGAAAACAAGAAAAACAAGACTAAACACACCAGAAACATGTAAAATATAAAGAAGGAACAAAAAGATGAAGAGGAAATGAAAAAGACGCAGGGGAAAACGAACAAGGAAGGCAAGAACACAAACGGCGAGAACAGGAACAACAAGAGCAAAAGCACAACAACAAGAACAAACACAAAAACAGGAAGAATCAGAAAAACAACAGCAAGAAGAAAAAGAGCAAACAAACAAAAAAACAAAAACAATAACTAGAACAAGAAGAACAAATAAAAAACAATAAGACCAAAAAGCAAGAACAGTAACAATAATAGCAAGAACAAAAAGATCCAGAAGAAGAATACGAAGAACAAGAAAAGCAGCATGAAAAACAACCCGAAGAACAACAAGAACAATAACAAAAACAAGGATGAAGATGACAATAATGATGACAGCGGCCAAGAAGAGCAAGAACGAGAAGAACATAAACAAGAACAACGAGAACAAGAACTCGAACAACAGGAAGAACAAGGACAGAACAAAAAACAAGAACAGGAAGAACGAGAAGATAAACAAAAACAAGAGCAAAAAGAAAGAGAAAACATTAAAGAAGAAAGAACACTAACTAAAAAAAGAAGAACAAGAAGAACAATAAGAAGACCAAAAGCAAGAACAAGAATGATAATAATTGCAAGAACAAGAAGATTCAGAACAAGAACACGAAGAACAAAAACAAGAAAAGCAACATAAAAAAACGAACAATAACAGAAACAAGGACGAAGGTGACGATAACGATGACAGTGGCCAAGAAGAGCAAGAACGAGAAGAACAAAAACAAGAACGAGATCATGAACAACAAGAACACGAACAACAAGAACACAAACAACAAGAACAAGAGCAGAACAACAAGAACAAGGACAAGAACAAAAACCAAAAACAGAAAGAACGAGAAGATGAACAAAAACAACAGCAAGAAGTAAAACGGCAAAAAAAGAAAAAAAAGAACAAAAACAATAACTAGAAAAACAAGAACAAGAAGAACCAGAAGAAGACCAAAAGCAAGAACAGGAACAATAATACTCTCAAGAACAAGAAGATGCAGAACAAGAACCCGAAGAACAAGAACAAGAAAAGCAACATGAAAAACAACAAGAACAAGAGCAATAACAAAAACAATTACGAAGATGATAACGATGACAGCGGCCAAGAAGAGCAAGAACGAGAAGAACAAAAACAACAGAACAAGAGCAACGAAATCACGAACAACAAGAACACGAACAACAAAAACACGAACAACAAAAACACGAACAACAAGAACAAAAGCAGTACAAGGACAAGGACAAGAACAAAAAAGAACATGAATCATGAGAAGATAAACAAAGACAACAGAATGAAGGAAAAAGCAGAGAAAAAAAAGAAAGAAAAAAAAACAAAAATAACTAGAAAAACAAAAAAAAGAACAAGAAGAAGAAAATCAAAGCCAAAAACCAAAAACAATAAGAATAATAGCAAGAACAAGAAGATCCAGAAGAAGAACACGAAGAACAAGAACAAGAAAAGCAGCATGAAAAACAACCCGAAGAACAACCAGAACAATAACAGAAACAAGGACGAAGATGATAACGATGACAGTGGCCAAGAAGAGCAAGAACGAGAAGAACAAAAACAAGAAAAACAAGAACGAGATCATGAACAACAAGAACACGAACAACAAGAAAAGGAACATTAAGAACAAGAGCAGAACAATAAGAACAAGAACAAAACCCAAGAACAGAAAGAACGAGAAGATGAACAAAAACAACAGCAAGAAGAAAAAGAGCAAAAAAGAAAAAAAAAACAATAACTAGAAAAACAAGAAGAAGACCAAAAGCAAGAACAAGAACAATAATAATACTATCAAGAACAGGAAGATCCAGAACAAGAACACGAAGAACAAGAATAAGAAAAGCAGCATGAAAAATAACCTGAAGAACAACAAGAACAAGAGCAATACCAAAAACAATTACGAAGATGACGATAACGATGACAGCGGCCAAGAAGAGCAAGAACGAGAACAAAATCAAACAGAACAAGAACAACGAAATCACGAACAACAAGAACACGAACACAAGAACAGGAACAACAAGAACAAGAGCAGAACAAGGACAAGAACAAAAAACAAGAACATGAATCATGAGAAGATAAACAAAAACAACAGCAAGAAGAAAAAGAGCAAAGAAAAAAAAGACAGAAAAAAAAAGAACAAAAATAACTAGAAAAACAAGAACAAGAAGAACAATAAGAAGAAGAACAAAAACAATAACAAAAACAAGGACGAAGATGACGATAACGATGACAGTGGCCAAAAAGAGCAAGAACGAGAAGAACAAAAACAAGAACACCAAGAACAACGAGATCATGAACAACAAGAGCAAAAATAACAAGAATAGGGACAACAAGAACAAGAGCAGAACAACGACAACAAAAATAAGGGCAAGAACAGGAAGAACGAGACGATGAACAAAAACAACAGCAAGAAGAAAAAAAGAAAGAACAATAACCAGAAAAACAAGAACAATAAGAACTAGAAGAACAATAAGAAGAAGACCAAAAGCAAGACCAAGAACAACAATGATAACAGCAACAAAAAGAAGATCGAGAACAAGAACACGAAGAACAAGAAAAGCAACTTGAAAAACAACCCGAAGAACAACAAGAACACGGACAATAACCAAAAAAATGACAAAGAAGATGACGATAACGATGACAGTGGCCAAAAGGAGCAAGAAAGAGAAGAACAAAAACAAAAACAGCGAGAACAACGAGATCATTAACAACAAGAACACGAACAACAAGAACATAAACAACAAGTACAAGAGCAGAACAACGACAACAAAAACAAGGACAAGAACAAGAAACAAGAACAGAAAGAAAGTGAAGATAAAACAAACCAACAAGAAGAAAAAAAAAAGAAAAAAAATTAAGGAAAAAGAAACAACGAAAACAAGAAAAATAAGAACAATGAGAGGTAGACCAAAAGCAAGAGCAAAAACAACAGTAATAATGGCAAGAACAAGAAGATCCAGAACAAGAACACGAAGAACAAGAACAAAAAAGCAACACGAAAAACAATCCAAAGAACAACAAGAACAATAACAAATACAAGGACGAAGATGACGATAACGATGACAGTGGTCAAGAAGAGCAAGAACGAGAAGAACAAAAACAAGAAGAACAAGAACAACGAGATCATGAACAACAAGAACAGGAATAAAAAAAATAAAAAAACAAGAGCAGTACAACAAGGACAAGAACAAAAAACAAGAATAACGAGAAAGATGAACAAAAACAACAGCAAGAAGGGAAAGAGCAAAAAAACAAAAGCAAAACCAAAAAACACTAAAACGATAACCAGAAAACGAAGAACAACAAGAACAAGAAGACGAAGAGCAAAAGCAAGAACAATAATACTACTACCAGGAACAAGAAGATCCAGAACAAGAACTAGAACAAGAAAAGCAACATGAAAAACAACCTGAAGAAAATTAACAACAAGAACAAAGACGAAGATGACGATACTGATGACAATGGCCAAGAATAGCAAGCACAAGAAGAACAAAAACAAGAAGAACGAGATCATGAACAACAAGAACACGAACAATCAGAACAAGAGCTGAACAACAAGAACAAGGACAAGAACAAAAACCAAGAACAGGAAGAACGAAAAGATGAACAAAAACAACAGCAAGAAGAAAAAAGAGTAAAAAAAAATCGAAAGAACAAAAACAACTAGAAAAACAACAATTAGACCAAGAACAACATTAAGAAAAAGACCATGACAGCGGCCAAGAAGAGCAAGAACGAGAAGAACAAGAACGAGATCATGAACAACAAAAACACGAACAACAAGAACACGAACAACAAGAACAGGATCAACAAGAACAAGAACAGGAAGAACGAGAAGATGAAAAAATCAACAGCAAAAGGAAAAAGAGCAAAAAAGAAAAAAAAAGAGAAAAAAAAAACAATAACTGGAAAAACAACAATTAGACCGAGAAAAAACAATAAGAAGAAGACCAAAAGCAAGAACAAAAACAATAATGATAATAATAGCAAGAACAAGAAAAGCAACATGAAAAACAAACCAAAGAACAACAACAACAAAAATTAGTACGAAGATGACGATAACGATAACAGCGGCCAAGAAGAGCAAGAACAAAAAGAACAAAAATAAAAACAACCAGAACAACGAGATCATGAGCAGCGAGAACCCAAACAACAAAAACACGAACAACAAGAAGAAGCACACAAATAACGAGAACAAGCACAAGAACAAAAAACAAGAACATGAACATAAACAACAGCAGAAAGAAAAAGAGCAACAAACAATAGCTAGAAAAACGAGAACAATAAGTACACGAAGAGCAATAGAAGACCAAAAGCAAGAATAAAAACAATAATAATAATAATAGCAAGAACAAGACGAACAACAAGGACACCAAAAGCAAGAACAAGAACAATAATATCGCAAGAACAAGAAGATCCAGAATAAGAACACAAAGAACAAGAACAAGAAAAACAACTTGGAAAAGAAGCTGAAGAACAACAAGAACAATAACGAAAACAAGGACGAAGATGACGATAATGATGATAGCGGCCAAGAAGAGCAAAAACGAGAAGAACTAAAACAAGAACGAGATCACGGACAACAAAAACACGAACAACAAGAACAAGAGCAGAACAACAAAAAGGACAAGAACAAAAAACAAGAACGGGAAAAACGAGATCAACACAAACAACAGCAAAAATAAGGGGAAGAAACAAAGAAAAAGAAAAAACAAAAACACTAACTAGAAAAACAAGAATAAGAACAATCAGAAGAAGAGCAAAAGCAAGAACAAGGACAATAATAACAATAGCAAGAACAAGAAGATCCAGAACAAGAACACGAAGATCGAGAAAAGCAACATGAAAAACAACCCGAAAAACATCAAGAACAATAACGAAAAGAAGTACAAAGATGATGATAACGATGACAGCGGCCAAGAACAACAAGAATGAGAGGAACAAAAACAAGAACAACAAGATCAACGAGATCATGAACAATAAGAACACGAGCAATAATTGGAACAACAATAACAAGAGCAGAGCAACAAGAACAAGAACAAGAACAAATAACAAGAAGAGGATGAACGAGAAGATGAAAAATAAAAACAACAGCAAGAAGAACAAGAGAGAAAAAAAGGAAAAAAAACAATAACTAAAAAACCAAACACAAGAAAAACAAGAACAATAATACTACCAAGAACAAGAAGATCGAGAACAAGAACACGAAGAACAAGAACAAGAAGCGAAACATGAAAAACAACCCAAAGAAGACCAAGAACATTAACAAGGACAAAGTTGACGATAACGATGACAGCAGCCGAGAAAAGCAAGAACGAGAAGAACAAAAAGAACAAGAACAACGAGATCTTGAACAACAAGACCGCGAACAAGAAGAACAAGAGCAGAACAACGGCAACAAGAACAAAAAACAAGAACAGGAAGAACGAGAAGATGAACAAAAACAACAGCAAGAAGAAAAAGAGCAAAATAAAATATTTAAAAAGTAAAGAGCCAAAAACAATAAGAAAAACAAGAACAAGAAAAACAAAAAGAACAAGAACAATAAGAAGAAGAGCAAAACCAAGACCAAGAACAAAAATATAATAGCAAGAACAAGATCCATACCAAGAACACGACGAATTAAAATAAGCAACATGAAAAACAACCCGAAGAACAAGAACAAGAACAAAACCAAGGACGAAGATGACGATAACGATGACAGCAGCCAAGAAGAGCAAGAACGAGGAGAACAAAAACAAGAACAAGAACAACGAGATCATGAACAAAAGAACAGAGCAACAAGAACAAGAAGACAAGAACAAAAAAACAAGAAGAGGAAGAACAAAAACAACAGCAAGAAGAAAAAGAGACAAAAAAAAAAGAAAATGAAAAGTACAAAAAACAATAACCAGAAAAAAACAAGAACAAAAAAACAATAAGAAGAGCAAAAATCAAGAACAAGAACAATAATACTACCGAGAACAAGAAGATCGAGAACATGAACACGAAGAACAAGAAAAGCAACTGAAAAACAACCCAAAGAGCAACAAGAACAAGAACAAAAGGACGAAGATTGACGATAACGATGACAGTGGCCAAGAAAGCAAGAACGAAAAGAAATAAAAACAAGAACAAAGATCATGAACAACAAGAACATGAACAACAAGAAGAAGAGCAGAACAACAAGACAAGGACAAGAACAAAAAAGCAAGAAGAGGAAGAACGAGAAGATGAACAAAACAACAGCAAGAAGAAAAAGAGAAAAAAAGAAAAAAAAAAAACAATGACTAAAAAACAAGAACAAGATGATCAAGAACAATGAGAAGAAAGCAAAAGCAAGAACAAGAGCAATAATAATAATAGCAAGAGCAAGATAGCCAGACCAAGAACATAACAACAAGAAAAGCAACATGAAAAACAACCCAAAGACAACCAGAACAAAAACAGAAACAAGGACGATGATGACGATAACGATGACAGTGGCCAAGAAGAGCAAGAACGAGAAGAACAAAAACAAGAAGAACAAAAACGAGATCATGAACAACAAGAACACGAACAACAAGAACAAGAACAGGACAACAAGAACAAGAGCAGAACAACGACAACAAGAACAGAAGTCAAGAACAGGAAGAACGAGAAGATGAACAAAAACAACAGCAAGAAGAAAAAGAGCAAAAAAACAACAAAACAAAGAACCAAAAACAAGAACAAGAAAAACAAGAAGATCAAGAAGAACAATAAGAAGAAGAGCAAGAACAAGAAGATCCAGACCAAGAACATGACGGATAAAAAAGCAACATGAAAAACAACCCGAAGAACAAGAACAAGAACAGAAACAAGGACGAAGATGACGATAACGATGAGAGCGGCAAAGAAGAGCAAGAACAAGGAGAACAAAAACAAAAAGAACAAGAACGAGATCATGAACAACAAGAACACGAACAACAAGAACACGAACAACAAGAACAAAAAACAAGAACAGGAAGAACGAGAAGATGAACAAAAACAGCAAGAAGAAAAAGAGCACATTAAAAAAGTAGAACAAAAACCAATAACTATGAAAAGAAGAACAAAAAGAACAAGAAGAACAATAAGAAGAAGAGCAAAAGGAATAACAAGAACAATAATAATACTACCGAGAACAAGAAGAACGAGAACAAGGACACGAAGAACAAGAACAAGAAAACCAACCTGAAAAACAACCCGAAGGACAACAAGAACAAGAACAAAAACAAGGACGAAGATGACGATAACGACGACAGCGGCCAAGAAGAGCAAGAACGAGAAGAACAAAAACAAGAAAAAGAACAACATCGAGCTAATACCATGCTGGTGGTCCTGCTTTGCTTCTGAGCCAGTATCTTATCTTGGGGGTCTTTAACACTTCAGTGAGTCTCGGTGTGTGAACACAGTTCTAGTAGCCTGTCTGTGTTACTATCAATTGCCTTCAGCTAACGCCGTTTTCCTGTCCAGGTATCGTTTTTGTTCAGATCTTGTAACAGAAGGAGGGAGCTCCGGATGGGGTAGAACAGAGCGAGGCAACTCCGAATGGGGGGAAGAACAGAGAGAGGAAACTGCGGATGGGGGGAGGGGGGGCAGAGGGAGGGAACTCTGGATGGCAGGGAGAACAGAGGGAGGGAACTCTGGACAGAAGGGATTACAGAGGGAGGCAACTGTAGATGGGGCGAGAACGGAGGAAAGGAACTCTGGATGAGGGGGGGGGGGAAACAGAGGGAACTCGGGGTGGGGTGGTGTGGTGTGTGCGGGGAACAGAGGGAGGGAACTCAGGGGTGTGGGAACAGGGAGGGAACGTGGAGGGATGGAAGATGTAGGGAACTGGGGGTAGGGGACAGAGGGAGGGAGCTCCGGATAGGGGGAGAGAACAGAGGGAGGGAACCCTGGATGGAGGGAGAGAACAGAGAGAGGGAATTCCAGAGGAGGGGTGAGAACAGGAGGGAACTTCAGATGGGGGGGGGAGAGAACAGAGGGAGGGAACTCGGGGTGGGTGGGGTGGGGTGGTGTGCAGGGAACAGAGGGAGGGAACTTAGGGGTGTGGATGGGAACAGGGAGGGAACTTGGGGGAAGGGGACAGAGGGTGGAAACTCTGGATGGTGGGGGGGGGGGGGGGAAACGAAACAAAGGAAGGGAACTCCAGGTTTGGGAGGAAACAGAACGAGGGAACTCAGGAGGGGGAACTCAGGAGGGGGGAACTCAGACGGTGGGAAGCAGAGGCATGGAACTCAGGCAGGCGAGCAGAGCGAGGGCACTTCAAGGGGTGGGGGAGAGGAAACCGGTTTGGGGGGAAAGAGTGAGGGAACTACAGATAGGAGGGAGAACAGAGGAATTCTGCATGGGAGGGAGGGGAACTCCGGATTGGAGGTGGTGGACAGGGAAGGAATTCTGAATGGGGGAAAAAAACAAATGGAGGGAACTCTGGATAGGGGAAAAACAGAGAATTCCAGATGGGAGGGAGAACAGAGGCAGGAAACTCCGTAGGGGGGGGGGGGGGGAGAACAGAGGAAATCCGGATGGGAGGGAGGGAACTCCGGATAGGAGGTGGGAGAACAGGGAAGGAACTCTGGATGGGGGACGGAACTCCGGGGGGGGGGGGGACGGAACTCCGGGGGGGGGGAACAGAGGGAGGAAACTCTGGATAGGGGGAAACATGGAGAGGGAATTCCGGATGTGAGGGAGAACAGAGGGAGGGAACTCCGGATGATTGGGGGACCAGGAGGGTACTACGGTTGTAGGGGTGGGGGGGGGGGAAGAGGGGATGGAAACAGAAGCAGGGAACTCCAGATGGGAGTGGGGGAAGAGAACGCAGAGAGGTAACTCCAGATGGGAGGGAGAACAGAGGGAAGGAATTCCAGAGGGGGGAGAACAGAGGGAGGTGACTCTGGATTGGGGGGGAGAACAGAGGGGGGGGAAGTCTGGATGGGGGGAGAACAAAGGAAGGGAACTCTGGATTTGGGGGGTGGAGAACAGAGGGAGGGAACTCTGGATTGGGGGGGGAGAACAGAGGGGGGGGAAGTCTGGATGGGGGGGAGAACAAAGGAAGGGAACTCTGGATTTGGGGGGTGGAGAACAGAGGGAGGGAACTCTGGATTGGGGGGGGGGAGAGAACAGAGGGGGGGGAAGTCTGGATGGGGGGAGAACAAAGGAAGGGAACTCTGGATTTGGGGGGTGGAGAACAGAGGGAGGGAACTCTGGATTGGGGGGGGGGAGAGAACAGAGGGGGGGGAAGTCTGGATGGGGGGAGAATAAAGGAAGGGAACTCTGGATTTGGGGGGTGGAGAACAGAGGGAGGGAACTCTGGATTGGGGGGGGGGAGAACAGAGGGGGGGGGAAGTCTGGATGGGGGGAGAGAACAAAGGAAGGGAACTCTGGATTTGGGGGTTGGAGAACAGAGGGAGGGAAGTCTGAATGGGGCATTAGATCAGAGGGAGGGAACTCCGGGTGGGGGGTAATAAATGAGGGAGGGAACTCTGGGTGGGGAAACGGAGGAATGGAAAACTCAGAAGGTGGGGAGAGCGGAGAGAGAGAACTCGGGGGGGGGGGGGAGGCGGCGAGAACATACGGAGGAACATTGGATGGGAATTGGGGAACAGAGCGAGGGAACTCTGGACAGGGAAGGGGGGGGAGGTGGGCAGGACAGAAATGAGGGAGGGAACTTTGGATGAGGGGGAGAAAAAAGGTTAGGAGGGAGGCAATCTGGGTGGGGTGGGGTGGGGGAAACGGAGGGAGAAAAACTCCGGATGGGGGTGAAGAACAGAGGGAGGGAACGCTGAGGGGGTTATAAATGAGGGAGGGAACTCTGGGAGGAACGGAAATCAGGAGGTGGGGAGAACGGAGGGAGGGAATTCGGGGGGAGAGGGAGAACACAGGGAGGGAACTCTGGACGGAGGGGGGAACAGTGGGAGGGAACTCCGGATGGGGGG
>JAPXFY010007469.1:0-10741 GCA_030674185.1 Monoplex corrugatus | reverse complement strand
TGTACAAAATGTATTCAGTAAAATAGCAAGCTATTAAATCAAAAAGTGAAAAATAATTCAGCGACAAGAAAATCCATATATGCAATCCAGTGACATAATAGATAAAAGAAAATAACAGTATAATCACACGCGCGCGCGCGCACAAACACACACACACGCACGCATGCACGCACGCACGCACATGTACACACACACACACGCGCGCACACACACATGCACACATCGTCTAATATCACACATAGTGAAAAGATGTTGAATCAAAGAACGAACGAACACACACACACACACACACACACACACACACACACACACACACACACACACACACACACACACAATTAACACACCCACACAAGGAAACAGCAACAAGACGCTCCCATATTAACAAGAACATTCACACACACGTGCGCCCGCAAACACGCACGCATGCAAACACAAGCATGCACCCGGACACACTCAAGCGATGCATGCACACCAGGCATGTAAATAGACCGATCATCATACACAGAATTAATGGTTCACATACACACACACGCACGCACGCACACGCATGCACGCACATACATACACACACACACACACACCCCACACACGCACGCACGCACGCACACACACACACACACACACACACACACACACACACACACTATCCTAACAGTGACATTCACCCACGTAGCAGAATACAGGGCGGAGAGATGACAGAATAAGGAATTGAGACTTAAAGTATCATCCAAGGTAATGAATTAGATTTTAGTGTATAGGAAGATTTGAAAGAGTTGCTCAAAATAACATATGGAACACATACACACAGAGAAAGAAAGAAAGAGAGAGAGAAAAAGAGAGAGAGAGATAGGGGAGGAGAGGGAATAAGACCGACAACAAATTTTATTCACGAGGATATGAAATGAGCAGAAAGTACGGCCTCGTCCGAAATGGGTTTGGATTACAAGAAAATTCATGTATCAACATTTGTGTTCATTGTTGTTTAAAGCCCAGCCGACAGCGTAGAACAACATCAGGACTATAACCAGTTCAAAACATACACACTACTTCAACAAGAAAAAAAAGGAAAAGAAAATTCAGTACACAGAACAATGCATTCGTAGTTGACCATTCCGTCCAATTTATCGCACAGCGGATTTAAAAAAAACATAACCTGAATACAAATTCAAACATAACTAAGGACACTAAAACATACATAAAAATGGGCCTTAATTACCTAAAATTGCTTCTGCATATCTCATATCCCTCGAGCCAGAAATGCACTTAACATATATACCCAACTATCAACCCTGAGAGAAAGTACATAAGACTTTATCGAACACATAAAGGTGAATGGACCAGCAAGGCAGAAAATGATAGGAAGAAATGACAGAAAGCAAAGGAGGAAGAAAGAAACAAAGAGAAATACAGAAAAGAGGAAATTTCTAGCACAGAATTTCCACAAGGTGTGGATACTATTTATACTGAAAGAACTCCCGCCATCCCCACCGGGCAAGAGGGGGGAGATGTATCAATAACATCCAGCAGAATTCCAACAATTTAAACTGTAACCAATCACAACAAAATTCAGAGAAAAAAATTTTAAGTTGTTACACTGAACAGTTTCACCATTTTACCGCGATTATCAACGATTGATCTGTTTCACCGTAAGAGTTAACAAATTAATGAGACGTATTCCTCTTCTTAAATATTAAGAATTTGAAAAACGACAAGAGGAAAAAGGTGTAAGCAAACATGCAAACGAACGAACAAAGAAGTAATCAAAACAGAAGGAGAAGAGAGAGAAAGTGAGTTACCTTTAGACTGTCGCTGCAACTGTTCTTGGGAAATAAACATAATACTAATCACCAGATGGATGTTCAACGCTGTTGCCATAAACTGGTGTCAGCAGTCACACTCAGTGCTGTTCTTTTTATCATGTAAGTTACCTCGTCATCGCTGTATGACAAGTAAGCCACAGGCGTGTGCAATACATACACCTGATTTTCACCATAAGGAGGTAAATGCTGTCTTCAATCCATGCTGTTTTGCTGCTTAGTTAATACTAAACACAGAACTTGTGATCAAAAGCATTCCCTAAATTTTCTTCTTCTTAACCTACATACACATTCGTGTCACCCTGTACATATTCCTGCCAACTGACCTGCATACATTGAAGTTTATCAGTTCATAAACAGAACAAGACCATTTGTTTTAACTGTCTACAATTCTATTCTCAATTAGGGGTTATACATGACGTCATGAATAAATGTTGTGAATGATTGGCTCCACGCTCAAAAACAGCAACAACTGAAAAGGTTACACCAAAGATATCTCCACAAGGTCCTACAGCATCACGTGGTAAAATTGAGTATGGAGTATCCACTCATCAAATGCCAGGTTTGCTGGATAGGAAAGAGTTTCCTTATGGAAGACAACTCCTATCTAAAGACGAGAGCTGAAGCAAGGAAGGCCAGTAAAGTGATGCAAGGATACTTTGAAGGCCAACTCATCAGTTGTTGCATCAACACCACCTAATGGGAAGACACTGCCCGAATCAAAGGAAGCTGGCGACAGCAGTGCGCACAGGGCACGATAACATTTAATCCTTTGACTCCCGCATCCTGTCCACCAGCTTCCTGCATTGTCAACCATGATTGCAAAACAAAAACTTAACCCTTCGACTCCCTCGCCCTATCCACCAGCTTCCCGCAGAAAGCTGGTAGATAGGGTGAGGGAGTGATAGGGTTAAGTTTTTGCGGTTGGTGGATAGGTGCAGGAGTCAAAGGGTTAAACAGAGCAGTACGACTGCTGTTGAACAGAGGGTAGACAGGACGAAACAGAACCAAGTCCTCAAGACTCCTACCCATGCACTGCCTGCAAAGGAAAGTGGGTCTAGGATCAGCCTTGTATCCCCCATGAAGACCCCCACCAGGCAATGAAGACCTGCATACCCCTTCATCTGTCGGCTCTCGCCCTCACTTCTTCAGGCAGCTTTTAAATTCTTACATTGGCATAAAAACAAAACAAAAAAATAAAAAAGAACAACCCCATCGACCAGATAAACAAATGAATGACAAATAAATCAAATGAAAAGAAAGACGCCTCCCCGCAAAACTCCAACTGCCACAGAATGGAAAATCACATGTATCCAGTGTCGGGAGTGAAAAGCTGAACAAGTTTCATTTTACTGTGCCTGTTGACACGTTTTGCATAACTATCACTTTAAAAATTCTACTGGCACTCTTGAGCCTCACAAATGACACAACTGTTGGTTTAACCCCATCAGTAAGAATCTCGAAACCCTTATTGTCGTATTTTAAAGTTTCGGATAGTCCAAGATATAGGCCAGACCTACTGACACTAATGCACTCAACTGTAACCACGCACTAAAACCGAACATCTGACCCAAAGCCAGACTCATTGACACTTGTGCACTTTAACTGCACCCACCTCTAGAACGAAGCGTTTGATCTAAATTTGGTAAATAAACATTTGCTGACTTTAAACAGCAAAATCTCGGTTGTTGGTAGTGCTATCATGATTGTCATTCACGATCACCGCAGGCTAGTATATAAAAACAACTGCAAAACATGCACCATCAAAAGTAAGGTAGTTGCGTCAACACTGTTTTATTGGACCCCCATGCAATAACTTTGAGGACTAGTGGCACTACTACCTGTTTCTGATTTAATGTAATTATCTCGTTGTTTTTGATGGACAGACTGTTTACACTGCATTGATGTTTGTATTACATTAACCTTTACCAGATGACCTTTTTGACAACACACTCCCGATGGTACGGGGCGCTCATGACCCACACTTTGTAAAAATCTTTTCCATGTGTGTATCCTTACTAGGGAGAAGTGGATCTTGTAAGACCCACACATGATACTGAGCTGCTTAGCAACATATTCTTCACCTGATTCATGGGTCCTGAATAACCCCCATCAGCGTGTGTGTGTGTAGTCAAAATCACGTGACCAATTAATCGATTATTTTGATACACATAAAGAACATTTTTATGACTAAAAGCCATTAAAATTTTTGACAAACTCTTGACGTTTCATGAAAAGAAAAACACAAACTGTTCTGGAGAGATTTTTGTTTTCACTGGGCCTCAGGATCGTGTGATCCCCCGTGGGGATGTCGGGGGCTCTTTCAGTATAAATAGTATCCACCCTTCTGGAAATTCTGTGCTAGAATTTTCCTCTTTTCTGTCACTCATTTGGTTTTTCTCTTCCTCCTTTGCGTTCTATCATTTCTTCCTATCCTTTTCTGCCTTGCTGGTCCATTCACCTGATGTGTTCGATGAAGTCTTACGTACTTTCTCTTAGGACTGATAATTGGGTACATGTTACGCACTTTCTCTTAGGATTGATATTTGGGTACATGTGTTAAGTGCATTTTTGGCTCTAAGGATTTGAGATACGCGAAAGCAATTTTAGGTAATTTTGGCCCGTTTTTATACATGTTTTAGTGTCCATAGTTATATTTAAATGTGTATTCAGGTGTGTTTTTAAATCCACTGTGCAATAAATTGGACAGAATGGTCAATGCCAGGGGCATGTCCTTAGATTATGTGCACGAATGCATTGATATGTGTAATCAGTTTTCTTTTCCTTGTTTTTTCCTGTTGAAGTATTTTGTTTATGTTTTGAACTGGTTATAGTCCTGATGTGGCTCTACGCAGTCGGCTTTAAACAACAATAACAATTATGATAAGGGTCGTGGGAGACCATGGGAGCACGATAAAGGTTTTAATGTACGTACATGGTACATGGAACTATCATAGAGAGGTCAATTGAGATGAATAAGGATTTGTAGTTATGCTTTGTTGACTGTACCAAGGCTTTCGATCGGGTACGACATGAAGAATTGATCAACCAACTGGAGAGACTCAATGTTGATGGAAAAGATCTTCGAATAATCAGGAATATGTACTGGGAACAAACAGCCGCAATGAGAATAGAAAACAATATAAGCTCTTTCCAAAACATCAAAAGAGGTGTCAGACAGGGTTGTGTTTTGTCACCAGATCTGTTTTCACTATATAGCAAAAACATCATGAGAAACCTTGAAGAAGACCCTGGATCAAAGGTTGGAGGGAAAATGATAAACAACATTCGATACGCCAGTGACCTGATCATATCTGATCATTTAAATACCTTAATGCACGATTATACATTCTTACCTTATCCGGAAAGGGAGATGTAGCATAATAAGTACGTCCGTACCATTATAGTAAACTAATAGCACACGAACATGTGAAGGGACGTAACTCACGTTGCTAGTGATTACATCTGGGTCTTAGGAGACCGGTCTAGAAGCTGATACGACATCTTGTACCTTCTTTTTCCTCATCCCTACACAGCTGTGACAAGGGCAAAGAAGCAGACACAATACACTGGCTGCAGGCAAAAGTCAGGGCTTTGTTATGGTCCAAGATGCAGCCATCACTGGTGTTCAGAACAACAGTCATTCTTTTGCCTTGAAATCACTCGCCTCAATATAAATCACTGAGGAACAAAGTACAATCATTCATTTATCATAATGAGAAATATTCAGTATTTTAATAAAGCACTATCTTATGTAGTTTAACACAGACTGGAAAATGTTTACCAAATAAGTACACACAAGAAAATCCTTTTGATTTTTTGTTTTGGTTTGGTTTGGTTTTTTTGTTTATGCACTGCAACTCCCAATATGAGTGGGCAGTAGAGGTGATTTTTCTTTCAGGGTTTACTCCCTCAGCCTTATTCTCTCTCGAGATAACCACAAAGCAGTGGTGATATTTAGCCATAGCTGGGGTCTGGTTCGTGGGCATCAGGGCATAGCACTTAGTCATTCAAAATCAGAATCCACCTCAAATTTGTTATATTTTGAACACCTGGTTAGTACAAGAATGTATGACATCTATAAATGAGGAGACATTTAAAGTTTCAGATAAGAGATGAAACAATGCATATTTATCTTAGGATAAATTTTTTTGAAAAAGAGAAAGATGGAATGTCTGCTCTAAGTGGTCTATATAATATCATTGTACTTGAGTTAAATTGTGAATACCATATGAGCTTCATATTGTACATGTTTAATTCTCTCTTCTTTGTTATGCCATCGGTTGAAAAGAGAGAATGATGTTTCTTTATGGTATTTTTCTGTTTTTAACTCATTTTGCCATTTGTTTCAGTTATAGATTTGTGAAGTAAATCACAGAATTATACAAATACTTTACTTTTGTTTTTACGTATCTTTTTGATTCATTTTCACAGTGAATAATGACACACAAACAAATAGAGAAAGCAGTAAAGACAAAACAGTAATCAACATAAAGAAGTGCCACAACAGTGGGAAATGTTTACATTCTTTATAGATATTGAACGGACTAATAATGAAACCACAGTTTGAGCCACCATATAAAAGATGCAGTGTTCTGAATCAACAATAGCAACAACAACAACAAAAATAAACAGTAACCAAATTTATTCGAGCAAAGTTTATGACAGTGTCTGTTTCGTTCTTTCTACAGCCAACTCGGAAGACAGGGCAATGCTTCTTCGTCTTTACTCGTCACCGTCTGATTCTCAACTGACTACAGTATATATACATATCACAGTGAACAGCAATCAGTTATCATTTAAACGAATATCATGCCGTGCTATTATCCGCACGCTGTTTACTGTCAACACACGTCACATCTCCCTTTCTTTAAGGAAACAAAATCAATAAATCATTTTTCCTATCTTTCAGTCCATACGAAATAAATGTGTTTCCTACCTTTATCACAACATTAACTTAACAAACACTCATTCTTTCTCTCACGCACAGGGCCCAATCATTCATTCACCTCATTTTATCTCTGATCATTATACTATCCATCATCATCATGTCCATATTTCGCAATGCTTTCAGTTTATCTGATTGTGGTAGAGTCTTCAGTTTCATTCATATTTCAGGAAATCTGGCCTTTTGCTTTGTCTTCCAGATCTTGTTCTGTAAGGAGAACTAACTGGTTCGGGTTGTCCTGAGCTTGTTTGTTTGATAACTTCATCTGGCTCCTTGATGCTGGTTGTCTCAGACATTTTGATGACTGGTGACTGATCAGATGAGTTCTCACGGACAGACGATGCTGGCGTCCTGACATCTGTTCCAGTTCCAGTTTCCTCGTTATCTTCCAGCATCTGTTTTGATGGAATGATGATTTGCTGTTGCTTGCCCGATGTGTCGCTTTCCTGATGTCTTCCCGAAATCATCCTTCTCTGGACAAGTCGTTGAGGGTTAATTGTCTGCTGAAGCTCCGTTTCTGTTGTGTCTCGTAGCTGACGACGATTCCTTCTGTACTGACGTCCGTCCTCTGTGCGAATGTTGTATGACCGGATGTTCACCTGTTGGTCTACTTTGGCGCTGATCCATTTTTTTTATCCTGGAGGTTGGAATTTCACAATCTGTCCCGGACTCAGTTCTGTCAGCTCTACTGCGCTTCTGTTGTAGTAGTGTGCTTGCTTCAGTTTCCTTTTCTCAAGTTCTTTTTTGATTGGTACAACTGTAGGTTGGAGTAATGTCTTTGACGTCGGCATTTGTGTTCGTGTTCTTCTGCCGAACAGTCTCTGAGCAGGCGAACTGTTTACAGTCTCTGTCGGGATGTTTCTCAGCTCAACCTTCTTGTTGAGTTTGATTCCAGTCTCTCGGCATCGTTGTAGCAAACGGTTCAGGTTGGTATCATGAACTTGTGCTCCTGCTTTGTTGGTTGGTCCTCTGCCAAAAACAAAGATGTCATCATGAACCGCCACCACGCCTGGCAGTCCTGCCAGAGCGGTGTCAATCCTCCTCTGGAATTCTTCTGGGGCTGGTGAAATACCAAAGGGCATTCGTTTCCATCGGTATTTGCCAAAAGGCGTCTCAAATGTTGTCAGGTAGCTGCTGCCTTCGTCCAGTTCAACGTGCCAAAACCCGTTTTTCGCGTCCAGGTGTGTGAAGTATTTTGCATCTTTGAGGAGAGGCAGTACGTCATCAATGGTTGGCATGGGGTACTCGTTTCTCCTGAGGGCTTTGTTCAGTGGCTTAGGGTCGATGCACAATCTGACTTTCCCATTGCTCTTTGTTGCTACGACCAAACTGCTTATCCACTCCGTTGGCGTGTCTACTTTAGTGACCACGTCCAGTTTTTTCAACCTCTTCAGCTCGTCCTTCACTTTGTCTTGCACTGCTATCGGCCACTTTCTGCAAGGCATCTTCACTGGAGCAATACTGGGGTCTGTTTCTAGGTGTAATTTCCCTTCTAGTTTTCCTTCTCCTTCAAAGACATCGTTGTACTTTGTGAGCATATCTTTTGCATTTTCCTCCTCTTTCTGATTCGCCGCTATCGTTGCAATGTTCTCTTCATTGATTGTCAACAATTGCATGTGCTGTACAGCTTTCAGTCCCAGTACTGGCTTACAGTCCCTTTTGGTGATCGCGAAGTTGACTTTGTATTTCCTTCTGTTCTTGGGGTTTTTCATTCGCAGCACTATCTCCCCCACAGGCTTCATTTCTGTTCCATTGAACATCACCAGCTTCTTCTTCGTCTCTTGCAAGTCAGACTTTCTTTCATCTCCTGTGACTTCTCTGTACAGGCTCTCAGACATCACGTTTGTTGTTGCACCTGTGTCAAGAAGAAATGTTACCGGCATTTCATTTATCAGCATTTTTGCTCGTATGTTTCTCTCCTTTTTTCTGGTTTTGTCTTCGATCCCGAGGATTTCATTATTGCTTTCAGTGTCGGTCTCTTCTTCTTCGAAGTGCCGAACTCTTGTTTTCTTTTGATTTTTGTTGGGTGTTCTGCAGCATGAAGCAAAGTGATTATTTCCTCCACAAGCTTTGCATTTTCTTCCAAATGCTGGACATATCTCTTTTGCTCTTGGGTGCTTTCCACCACAATATCCGCATTTCTCTCTGTACTCTGGTTTGTTTCCTTTGCTATACTGCTTTGCTGTCTTCTTTTCTTTGAAAGCTTGGACTTCCTGCGTGTCCTGCGTTTTTCTCATCATTTGGACGGTTTGACGTTGACTTGATTCATGCGCTCTGCACATATCAATACATGCAGTCAATGTCAGCTGTCGCACTTCCAATAATTTTGATCGCAGAGTCTCGTCACGTACACCCAGTACGATTTGATCTCTCAACAGTCTGTCTTCCAGTGTACCATAGTTACAGGTCTTGATCAGTCTCCGCAGTTCTGCTACAAACTGTTCGATAGATTCTCCTGCTGCTTGATGTCTGCAGTTGAATCTGAATGCTTCGTAAGTTTCATTGGTTAAACCCACACAGTATTCTTCGAATTTCTGGAGAACAGTGTCAATGTCATTTCTTTCAGCTTCATTAGCAAATGCCAATCCTTCATAGATGTCCATAGCATCCAGCCCGATGCAAGAAAGAAAAACTGCTGTTCTGTATGTCGAGTCTTCTTCTGTCTGTGTTGTCACAATTTCATAGCTGTCCCAAAGCCTCTTGAATTTCCTCCAGCTGCTCTGCAGGTTTCCTCCATTCACATCAAGTTTAGGAGGCAAGGGAATCTTGGCATGTTGTTGACTGGCTTTTCTCTCTTCTTGTTCATCTTCCATGGTTGAACTTTAGTCTTCAATATTCTGGATTTTTGTTAGAGTTCGTAATCACGATTCTGACACAATGTTTCGTTCTTTCTACAGCCAACTCGGAAGACAGGGCAATGCTTCTTCGTCTTTACTCGTCACCGTCTGATTCTCAACTGACTACAGTATATATACATATCACAGTGAACAGCAATCAGTTATCATTTAAACGAATATCATGCCGTGCTGTTATCCGCACGCTGTTTACTGTCAACACACGTCACAGTGTCTGTGATAGGTTTTTTTTCAACAAGTTGGGTTAATTAGCCACATTTCCTGTTTCAGTTTATGATGAATATGCTGCAAATATCAGAAAGGAGTACATGTATTGTCACATGAGTCCAGAAGAGCTCTGCACAGGACGGACAAAGGTACTATTTCTGTTAATGATTTTAGTCTGAATAAAGTCAGATTCTGACCCAAAGTCTTGTGAAACGAGGAAAGTTGTCATTACTCACTCCTGCATAGTCCACTTTATGTTTAGTCCCTGACCCAAAGAAGATATAACAGATGTGTATTCATCTTTGTAAAATTACCTCCCTCTCTTCTGTCTGTCTGTCTGTCTGTCGTCTCTCTCTCTCTCTCTCTCTCTCTCTCTCTCTTCCCCCTCCCTCCTCTGGTTTCTTGAAGACTGATCTGAATAAATTCTCTTTACAATTCTCTCCCCTGGCAAACCACCTCTGTCAGCGATGTTTCATGAGAATGGGTATAAAGCTGCTGGTGTTACGGAGTTCCCTTTTTCAACTAAGACTGGATGACAGAGCTTTATGCATCAAATGATAATTATCCTTGTATCAACAATGTCCAAGAGATAAATATATCTGCTGTATGGATGACACTTAACTAAATTATCCCTGTCTTCTCAGTTGAGTCCATAACACACTTCAGTCTAGTTAATTAAGAGCTGGTCAGAGCCGATCCATCCCTCACTGATGTGGAACGATGTGGTTTATACTGACAACCTTCTAGTCGTCTATCCTTTCAGTTAACTTCTATACCACAAAAGAGCTCTGCACAGGACGGACAAAGGTACTATTTCTGTTAATGATTTTAGTCTGAATAAAGTCAGATTCTGACCCAAAGTCTTGTGAAACGAGGAAAGTTGTCATTACTCACTCCTGCATAGTCTTATC
>JAPXFY010007468.1:0-10744 GCA_030674185.1 Monoplex corrugatus | reverse complement strand
AAAGGGTAAACGTAAGTCACGAAAACCACAGTTTGTTAAAGACAGGGCCTATATGTTGATTAAAACCTTCACACCTTGGCAACATGCAGAGTTTTCACGCAAGCTTCTGACATATTATGTCATGAATAAAGTCCATTCCTCCAGCACATTGTATTCGCACGTATGGAATTACCCGAGCACTGCGTCGTTACCTTGAGAAAACTGAAAATTTGTACGTAAGTGTGCGCGTGTGTCTGCCCGTACGTGTGTGTGGTGTGTGTGTGTGTGTGGTGTGTGTGTGTGTGGTGTTGTGTGTGTTGTGTGTGTGTGTGGGTGTGTGTTTGTATATGTATGTGTGTATGTGTGTGTGTGTGTGTATGTATGTTGTGTATGTGTGCGTGCCTTTGTGTATGTGTGTGTGTTGTGTTGTGTTATGTGTGTGCTTGTGTGTCCGTGTGTGTGTGGTGTGTGAGTGTGGGTCTGTGTGTGTGTATTTCTGTGTGTGTGTTTGGTGTGTGTGTGTGTGCGCGTGCGTGTGTGTTGTGTGGGTATGTTGCGTGCATGCATGCTGTGTGTAGTGTATGTGCGTGCTGTGTCTGCATGCGTGCGCCGCGCGCGCGGCGTGGCTGGGTGGTGTGGGTGGTGTGTATCATTTTTGCATGGGTGGGCTGATGGAGGTGTGTGGGGCTACTCAGTACGATGGGCGGCCCTGCTGTGTAGTGGGAGGGCTTATCGGGTGCACGCTGGTATGCGGGGGGGTGGGGGGGGGGGGGGGGGGGGTGGGGGGGGGCGGAGCGGGCATGTAGTAAGGCACCCAGAATATCAGCACAACGCACAGAACAAAGAAAAAGCACACAGACGGGGAGCAAAAAAGGGGGGTCGGGGTGTGTTGGTGACGGGGTTGCATAGATAAGCCAAATTATACATCATATACTAATAATCGTGATAGGCTTAGGAATCGTTATGATGCATGCAGCTGACTGTGATGGGATGAGGCATGGGATGATGGGCTGAGGTGATGACTGATGATGATGATGATGAAGATGATGATGATGATGAGGAGGAGGAGGAGGAGGGGAGAGGAGGAGGGATGGATAATGTATGATGATGATGAATGATAATGATAATGATAAGCATACTGATGATGATGATGATATATAAATACAATAATACAATATAATAATCATATAAATAACTAATAATGACTGATGATGATGATCTGATGATGATGATGATGATAATATATGATGATGAATGATAATGAGGATGATGCATGATGATAATGATGATGATGATAATGATGATACATGATAATGACTAATGATAATGATAATGATGATGATGATGATGATGATGATGATGAAACTGATGATGATGATGATGAAGATGATGATGATGTGATGATGACTGAGATGCTGAGGAGGCGGAGGAGGTGATGATGATGATGATGATGATGATGCATGATGATGATGTGATGATGCTGATGACATATATGATGATAATAATGATGATATACTGCATGAGATAATATGATGATAATCATGATGATAATAATATGATAGCTGATATAATATAATAATCAGGGAGCTGGTATGATTGTGGGGACTACGGGATACATCGGGGTCGGGGTACTGGATATATGGGAGGAAATTAGGATATATATAAAATAATTATATATATAATAATATATAAAAAGAATGGGGATTTATATAATATGGATATATTGGTTTATATATATATTAATTAAAATTATAGATAATATATATTTTAATGAATAAATAAAGAATATAGGATTATATAATATAATTTTTTAAAATAATATGGGTTATATTTAATATAATATATAAAATATATAATTTATTTAAAATATATAAAAATAATAAAATATATAAAATGAATATAAATATATATAACACCCAACACTTTACAATACACCACATCCACACTTTACATACCCCACATTCACACTTTACATCCCCCAATCCACATTTATAATAAACCATACACTTTAATTCCATCCCCTTTTACTCGCACATCCACACTTACATTCACCCATCACACTTTAATACACCCTTCCACATTTATATTACCCACTTCCACACTTACATAACGTCACATCACACACTTTTACTTACGTCACATCAACACTTTACATGCACACCGTCCCCCACTTTACATACACCACATCCTACACTTTACATACACCACATCCACACTTTACTTACACCCACATCCTTATTTTACTATCACACATCCACACACTTACATTACACAACCACCCACACTTTTACATACACTACATCCACACTTTACATCCACCACTTCCAAATTTACATTACACCACATGCACACTTTACATACACTACCACCACCACCACCCACACTTTAAACCCCCCACACCCACCCACTTTCCCCGACCACACCTACACTTTAAGTATCCACCCACACCCACATTTCACGCTCCCACCCCACACACTTTAATTTATCCACACCTAACCCTTCATGCCCACACCCACATTTTTAAATATTCCACACCCCACTCACAATTCGCACCACCCACATTTTAAATACACACCGCCCTCAAATTTTACCCCCACATTTTTACCTCTGAACCAACCCATTCAGCTCCTTTCCAACATTTAAGTTTTTCCCCCAATCCACACTTACCACACCCCAATTTTTCCCACACCAACTTTTCCCCCACCCCTTTTTAAACCAACCACTTCCCACTTCCCCAAAAACCCAATTTTAATAAACCACCACTTCCCCTATTACCCCACCACATCCCCCCCAACCACCCCACACATTTAACTGCACCCTCCCACCACCACCAATTTTTTAAACCCCCTAAACCCAACCCAAAATAGAACCACACTTTAAAACCCTCCCAATCCCATTCACACCAAAACTTTACAAAAAAAATTAAAAACTTTCCAACAACCCACTTAAAAACCCCTTTAAAAAATTAAAACCCCACATTTTAAAAACAAATTAAAAAACCCCATTTTAAAAAACAAATTTCAACACAAAAAAACCTTAATAAAAATTTAAAAAACCCTAATTAAAAAAACCCCAACTTCCCCAAAAACCCCCACAAATTCACAAAAAAAATTAAAAAATTCAAAAACAATTAAAAAAAATTAAACCAAAACTTTCAATTACCCAAATTCACAAAAAAATTACAAAAAAAAATTCCCAAAACAACCCCATTAAAAAAACATTAAAACCCAAAAATTTTATTCCCAATTCCCCCCAAACCCAAATTTCCCACAAACCTCCCTCAACCATACCCAATTACAAACCCCCCAATAATTTTCCCAAAACCCCCCCACATTAAAACCAAACCCCCAAACCCCAAAACCCACCCTCCCCCACAAAACCCCCCAACACCCAAAAAACAACCACCCCCCACATTAAAACCAAACCCCCCACTTACAACAAAAACCCACATTACACCAACACCCACCTTCACACACCACCCACATTTACACCCACCCCCACACCCCCCAAACACCCCACTTCCAACAACCCCAAATTCACAAACCCACCCCACACTTCACACACCCACCCCACTTCCCACAACACCCCACACTTCACACACAACACCCACCACTTAAAAACACCCCCCCCCAAACCCCACACTTAACACAACACCCACACTTACCACAACACCCACATTTTAAACCCCCCCCAAACACCCACATTACGCCCAACCACACTATAAACCACACCACACCACCCCCCACACAAAAAACCCCCCAACCCACATTTAAAAACCCCCCACACCCACTAAAAACACCCCACACCACACCCACCTTAAACACCCCACACCACCCCCACACAAAACCCCCACACCACACCAAAATTTCACCCCCAAACCCACACTTAAAACCCCCACACCACCCCACTTTTAAAAAACCCCCACCCCACACCCAATTAAAAACCCAAACCCCACAACTTAAACACCCCCCCCAACCCACACTTAAAACACCCACCCCCACACCCACACTTTAAACCCCACACCACACCCACACTATAAAACCCCACACCCCCCCACATTTAAAAACACCCCACACCAACCCACACAAAAAAACCCCCCACCCCCCACCACCCCCACATAAAAAACCCCCCCAACCCACACTAAAACCCCCACCCCAAACCCCACATTAAAAACCCCACACCACACCCACACTAAAACACCCCACACCACACCCACATTAAAAAAACCCCCCACACCCACCCCATTAAAAACCCCCACCACACCCACACTTAAAAACCCCACCCACACCCAACTTAAAAACCCCCACACCACACCCACACTTAAAACACCCACACCCCCCCCACACTTAAAACCCCCCACCCACACCCAACTTAAAACACCGCACAAAAATCACCCCTTTAAAACACCCCAACCACCCCAACTTAAACACCCCCCAACCCACACTTAAAAACCCCACACCACACCCACATTTAAAACACCCCAAACCCCACACCCACACTTAACCCTCCTTTTCCGGGTCGTGACCTGAAGCCACTTGGGGGGGTGTAGGGGGGGTAGGGGTGGGGTTAAGGGAGAGGGGGCCAAAAGATGTTGGGGGATAGGGTTTAGGGAGAAGAGAGAGAGAAAGAGAGAGAGAGAGAGGGGGGGGTTGGAGGGTGTGACCTGAAGCAACAAACAGAAAGTTGTGGGGGGAGGCGGGGCTGATGGTGTGGCGGGGGATGTCCTGGTATAATGATGGCCCGCAAGTGGGGACCTTCTTTTTCCCCCCTACCTTCCCCCCCCCCCTTTTTCCCTCTCCCTCTCCCTCCCTCTCCTCAATCGTCAAGTTTTTTCCCTCTTTTCTTGGTGTGGTGTGTGTGTGTGTTATGTGTGTGTGTTGTTTGGGGTTGTGTGTTTGTGGTGTGTGTGTGTGATTTTTTTTTTAAAATTTGTTTTTTTTTAAAATTTTATATATATATTATATAATATATATGTGTTTTGTGTGTTGTGTTTGTTTGTTTGTGTGGGGTTTTTTTGTGTGTGTGTGTGTGTGTGTGTGGGGTGTTTTATATGTGTGTGTGTGTTTTATGTTTATGTGTGTGTGTTATTATGTTTTATGTGTGTGTGTGTTTTTTTATGTGAAATTAGTGTTATGTGTGTGTGTGTGTGTGTGTGTGTGTGTGTGTGTATGTGTGTGTATGTGTGGGGTGTTTTGTGTGTGTGTGTGTGTGTCTGTGTTTTGTGTATGTGTGTGTGTTTGTGTGTTATGTGTGTGTGTGTTATGTGTATGTGTGTTATGTTTTTGTTTTTTTTTTGTTTTTGTGTTTTTTTTTGGGTTTTTTTTTTGTTTTTGGGTTTTGTGGTTTTTTTTTTTTTTTTGGGTTTTTTGGGTTTTGTTTTTTGTGTGGTTTTTTGGTTGTATTTTGTATTTTTGTTTTGTTTTGGGGTTGGGTTTTTTGGGGGTTTTGTTTTTGTTTTTTTTTTTTTTGGGGGGGTTTTTTTTGTTTTGGGTGTTTTTTGTGGGGTTTTGTTTTTTTTTGTGGTTGTGGTGTGTTTTTTTTTGTTTTTGTGTGATTTTTTGTTTGTTTTGTTTTTTTGTGGTTTTTTTGTGGTTGTTTTTGTGGGGTTTGTTTGTTTTTGGTTTTTGTTTTTTGTTTGTTTTTTTTTTGGTTTGGGGTTTTTTTTTTGGTTGTTGTGTTTTTTTTGTGTGTTTTTGGGTGTTTTTTTTTGTTTTGGTTTGGGTTTTTTTTTTTGGGTTTTTGGGTTTTTGGGGGTTTATGTTTGGGGTTTTTTGGGTTTTTGTTTTTTTTTTGGGGTTTTTTTGTTGGTTTTTTGTGTATTGTTTGGTTGTGTTTTTGTTTTTTTTTTTTTTTTTGGGTTGGGTTTTTGTTTTGGGTTTTTTTGTTTTTGTGGGTTTGGGTTTTTGGGGTTTTTGGTGGGGGTTTGGGTTTTTGGTGTGGGGTTTTTTTGTGTGGGGTGTGGTTGGGTTTTGGGTTTGGTTTGGTTTGTGTTTTTTGGGTGTTGGTTTTTGTTTGTTTTTGGGTGTTTTTTTTTTTTTTTTTTTGTTTTGTTTTTTGTTTTTTGTTTTTGGGTTTTGGTTTTTTTTTGTTGTTTTTTTTGTGTTTTTTTGGGGGTTTTTGGGTTTTTTTGTTTTTTTTTTGGGTTTTGGTTTTTTTTGTGTTTTTTGTGGTTGGGGGGTTGTGGTTTTTTGGGGGTTTTGTTTTGATTGGTTTGTTTTTTGGGTTTTTTGGGTTTTTTTTGTTTTTGTGGTGGTTGTGTGGGTTTGGGGTTTTTGGGTGTTTGGGTTGGGGGTGTGGGGTTTTTGGTTTTTTTGTTTTTTTGGGGGTTTGTTGGGGTTTTGGTTGGTTTTTGTTTTTGTGGGGGTTTTTTTTTGTTTTTTTGGTTTTGTTGTTTGGTTGGTTGGGGGTTGTTTGTTGTTGTGTTTGTTTGGGGTTTTTTGTTGTGTTGTTTTTTTGTTGTTTTTGGTTTGTTTGTTTTGTTTTTTTGTTTTGTTTGTGTTTTTTTTTTTTGGTTTTTTTTTGTTTTTGTTTTTTTGTGGTTTTTTTTGGGTTTTTTGGGGTTTTTTTTGTTGTTTTTTTGTTGGTTTTTTTTTTTTTGTTTTTGTTTGTTTGGGTTTGGTTTTTTTTGGTTTGGGTTGTTTTTTTTTTTGGTTTTTTTGTTTTGTTTTGTTTTTAGTGGTTTTTTTTTTGTTTTGTGGTTTTTTTGTTTTTTTTTGGTTTTGTTGTGTTGTGGTTTTGTGTTTGTTTTTTTTTTTTGGGGTGTTTGTTTGTTTTTTTTTTGTTTGGGTTTTTTTGTTTTTTTTGTGTTTGTTTTTTTTTGTTTTGGTTTTATGTGTATGTGTGTTATGTGTGTGTGTTTATGTGTATGTGGGGTTGGGGGTGTATGTGTGTTAGTGTATGTGTGTGTTATGTGTGTGTGTTTTTAAATGTGTGTGTGCCCGGGTTTGTTGTTTGGTGGGGGACTGTGCTGGGGCAGACGATGTGTTGCTGCTTTGGGTCTGCTTCTGGCTGCTGCAACACACACACACACCCCACACGCACTCGAACACACGCACACGCATACACAATCACACTTGCCGCAACACACACACATACCACAACACAAATACACATAATATAAACACAACAAAATACACACACACAACACACACACACACACACACAACACACGCACACGCACACAACACTCACACATGCCCCGCACGCACAACATACCACAACACAAATAAAACATCATATAAAACCCCACACACACACACACACACACCACACACACACACACACACACACAAAAACCCCAACACAACACACACACACAAACACACACACATACAAACACACACACAACACACACACACAACACACAAACACAACACAACACACACACACACAAACACCACACACAAAACACACACACAACACACACACACACACAAAACACACACACACACACAGAGGCATACAGAAACACACACAAACACAAACACACACACACACACACACAGGGGCATACAGAATCCAGAGTGCATATATATATAATATGTATGTATGTATGTTTTATGTATGTATGTATGTATGTGTGAATTTTGTGAATTTTGTGAGTGAGTGGGGTGTGTGGTATGAGTGTATGTGTATGTATGTGGTATGCGTGTGAATGTGTATGTATGTGTGTGTCTGTCTGTCTGTCTGTGTGTAAGGTTCATATTATTGAGATAAGACAACGACAGATCGGTGTGTGTAAGCTTTGGCCCAGGACTGCAAAGTACCTCAAGGCTCTGACTGAAGTAGAACATACCTTACCTACTTGCTGTCTACCTGTGCCATGGTGCAGGTGTTTTCATTTTAGAGGTGTCAGCCACAGAAACAAGACACCTTGTTACCAAGAGGCGTTGATGGAGTACACACATTTCTACTTTTTGTTTTCATCAACCTATTGAGAGAGAAGAGAGAGAGAGAGGGGAGAGAGAGAGAGAGAGAGAGAGAGAGAGAGGGGAGAGTGAGACAGGGCAGAGAGAGAGACAGAGAGAGAGGAGGACAGAGGGGGACAGAGAGAGAGGGCAGAGAGACAGAGACAGAGAGACAGAGACAGAGACAACGGAGACAGACAGAGAGACAGAGACAGAGAGAGACAGAAAAGGGCAGAGACAGAAAACAAACAGAGGAAAAGAAGAGACAGACAGAGACAGAGAGACAGAGACAGAGACAGAGACAAACAGAGGACAGACAGAGACAGACAGAGACAGAGACAGAGAGATGAGACAGAGACAAACAGAGACAGACAGAGACAGAGAGAGACAGAGACAGAGACAAACAAAAGACAGACAAAAGCAGACACAGAGACAGACACAGAGACAGACACCAGAGAGGACAGAGGACAGAGACAAACAGAGAGACAGAGAGACAGAGACAGAGACAAACAGAGACAGACAGAGACAGAGAGAGACAGGACAGAGACAGAGACAGGGCAGAGCGACAGAAGACACAGAGACGGACACAGAGAGATACAGAGACAGAGACAGAGACACCAGAGAGATACGAGACAGAGACAAACGAGGGCAGACAGAGCGACAGACAGACACAGAGACGGACACAGAGAGATACAGAGACAGAGACGAACAGAGAGACAGAGAGAGACAGAGAGAGACAGATAGACAGAGAGAGAGAGAGAGACAGAGAGGGGGACATTTGAGAGACAGAGACAGAGAGACAGAGACAGAGAGACAGAGACAGAGAGGGGACAGAGAGAGACAGAGAGAGACATAGAGAGACAGAGAGAGAGAGAGAGACAGAGACAAACAGAGACGACAGAGCGACAGACAGACACAGAGACGGACACAGAGAGATACAGAGACAGAGACGAACAGAGAGACGGGACACAGAGACAGACAGGACAGACAGAGGCAGACAGGACACAGAGACAGACCACAGACAGAGACAGACACAGAGACAGACAGAGACAGACAGACACAGAGACAGAGACCGACAGTCACAGAGACACAGACAGACGGGACAGACGGGACACAGAGACAGACAAAACAGAGCGACAAGACGCCATGTCATATCCGCGCCGTTTTACCTTAATCAAATTGTTCAAGTTTATTTAGAGGCAGTGAGCGAAGAGTGGAACGAAGAGAACAGCATGAATAATTCATTGTTTACAACGGGCCATGGTCTTATTTATAGTCATTTTGTACTTCATCTAGGTGAAGGCCATGTTTAAGCTTAAAGTTTATTGCATAAGTCATTTGGTGTCAGGTTGTATCACTGCTTTTGGTCCTCAAGGTGACTTGACTTTTATTTTGGGGACGATTCACAGAAATCGATAAGTGAAAACATATTGTGTTTAAAATCTATTCTGAAACCGCGGAGAAATCCTTCACACATTACTCCGTATACACGCACGCTAAAGTGCATGTATGCACATACACATACACAAAGACACAAACACATTTCTCTCTCTCTCTCTCTTCTTCTCTCTCTCTCTCCCTCTCTCTCTCTCTCTTTTCGGGTCTTGCTCACTCTCTCATTCTCTCCGGTCGTAAGGTTTTTAATTTTCTTGAGAAGGATTTTTAAAGACAAGATAAGAATGTTGGAGAATGGCTTCCATGCAATTGGGATTAAAAAATCAAATGTTGGAATCAAGAACAATGTGCTTCCACCATGAGCTGTTTCGTTCTCTGTCTTCTCTGTCTCTCTGTCTCGGGTCTCTCTCTGTCTCGTTTTTGGGTCTCTCTCTGTCTCTGTCTCTCTCTGTCTCTGTCTGTCTCTCTTTCTTTCTCTCTCTCTGTCTCTTTCTTTCCCTCTGTCTGTCTGTCTGTCTCTCTCCCTCTCTCTCTTTCCTCCTTATCTCTGTCTCTCTGTCTCTGTCTCTTTCTCTCTCTCGGGTCTCTATCTTTTTCTCTCTCTCTCTCCTCTCTTTCTTTTATTTCTCTCTTTTTTCTTTCTCTCTCTTCTGTTTCTCTCTCTCTCTTCGTCTCTTTTCTTTCTCCTTTCCCTCCCCCCTCTGTCTCTCTCTCTCTCTCTCTCTCATTTTTCCCTCTCGCTTTATAACAAGAGTGTGTGGCCCGTGGCTAACGCACCCACCGGATACCAAACACCGAGGTTCGCCTCCCCGTCAGACAGGGATGTTTCGCCCCATCAACTTTTTAGATGACGACCCCCGTGGGGATGCCGGGGGCTCTTTTAGTATAACCAACCAAAACCCAAACCCCCCAACCAACCCCCCAACCAAAAGAACAAAAAAGTCATGCGTACATCAGTGGCAGGGTACTATGGCGACGTGTTTTTTCCCCGGTATAGTGATTTGCTTTTTTTAGCGGGAAAATTTCATCGTAAACAAAATTTAAACAAAAACCAAAAAACAAACAATAAAAAAATACAAACCAAACACAAAAACAAACAACAACCAACCAAACCAACAACCAAACCCCAAAACCCAAACCAAAACCCAAAAACCCCAAACCAAACCAAACCCCAACCCAACCCACCAAACAAACCCCCAAACCCCCCACCCAACCAACACCAAACCACCAAAAACCCAAAAAAAACCAACCAAACCAAACCAAACCCCAAAACCAACAACAACCCAAACCAAACCAACCACACCCAAAAAAACAAACCAAACCCCAAACCCAAACCCCCCCAAACCCAAAAAAACCCCAAAAACCAAAAACCCCAACCCAAAAAAACCAAAAACCCCCAAACCAACCCAAAACCCCCCCCCCCCCCCCCCCAAAAAAAAAACCCCCCCCCCCCCCCCCCCCCC
>JAPXFY010007467.1:0-10745 GCA_030674185.1 Monoplex corrugatus | reverse complement strand
AATAAAGGATAGTGGATGTCCATGATAAAGGGTGGTGGATTTCCATAATACATGGTGGTGAATGTCCATGATAAATGATAGTGGTGTCCATGATGAAGGGTGGTGGATGTCCATAATAAAGGATAGTGGATGTCCATGATGAAGATAGTGGATGTCCTTGATAAAGGGTGGTGGATGTCCATGATAAAGAATGGTGGATGTTCATAATAAAGAAGGGTGGATGTTCAAAATAAAGTACGGTGGATTCTAGAATAAAGATGATGATGTCGGAAATAAAGGTCAGCGGATGTCCATAATAAAGGATAGTGGATGTCCATGATAAAGGGTGGTGGATGTCCATGATAAAAGATGGTGGATGTCCATGATAAAGGTGGTGGAGATGTCCATCATAAAGGGTGGTGGATGTCCATAATAAAGGTGGTGATGTCCATAATAAAGGATGTGGATTCCATCATAAAGGTGTGGATGTCCATGATAAAGAATGGTGGATGTTCATAATAAAGAATGGTGGATGTTCATAATAAAAGGTGTGGATGTCCATAATAAAGGGTGGTGGATGTCCATAATAAAGGGTGTGTGGATGGCCATAATATAGGGTGGTGGATGTCCATAATAAAGTGTGGTGGATGTCCAAGATAAAGGTGGTGGATGTCCATATAAAGAATGGTGGCTGTTCCATAATAAAGAATGGTGGATGTCCATAATAAAGGTGGTGGATGTCCATGATAAAGTGATGGTGGATGTCCATAATAAAGAATGGTGGCTGTTCCATAATAAAGAATGGTGGATGTCATAATAAAGAATGGTGGATTCCATAAAGAATGGTGGCTGTTCATAATAAAAAGGATGGTGATTCATAATAAAGTGGTGGATGTCCATAATAAAGGTGGTGATGTCCATAATAAAGGGTGGTGGATGTCCATAATAAAGGTGGTGGATGTCCATAATAAAGATGGTGATGTCCATAATAAAGGGTGTGGATGTCCATAATAAAGGTGGTGGATGTCCATAATAAAGGTGGTGATGTCCATAATAAAGATGGTGGATGTCCATAATAAAGGGTGGTGGATGTCCATGATAAAGGGTGGTGGATGTCCATAAAAAAGGTGGTGGATGTCCATAATAAAGGGTGGGGATGTCCATAATAAAGGGTGTGATGTCCATAATAAAGGGTGGTGGATGTCCATGAATAATGGTGGTGGATGTCCATAATAAAGGGTGGTGGATGTCCATAATAAAGGGTGGTGGATGTCCATGAATAAAGAGGTGGTGGATGTTCATAATAAAGGGTAGTGATGTCCATAATAAAGGGTTGTGGATGTTCATAATAAAGGGTGGTGGATGTCCATAATAAAGGGTGGTGGATGTCCATGATAAAAGGTGGTGGATGTCCATAATAAAGGGTGTGGATGTCATATAAAGGTGTGATGTTCATAATAAAGGGTGGTGGATGTCCATAATAAAGGGTGGTGGATGTCCATAATAAAGGGTGGTGGATGTTCATAATAAAGGGTGGTGGATGTCCATAATAAAGGGGTGGATGTCATTAAGGTGGTGATGTCCATAATAAAGGGTGGGATGTCAAATAAAGGTGTGGATGTTCATAATAAAGGGTGGTGGATGTCCATGATAAAGGGTGGTGGATGTCCATAATAAAGGGTGGTGGGTATGTTTCATAATAAAGGTGTGATGTTCATAATAAAGGACGGTGGTGTTCATGATAAAGGGTGGTGGATGTTCATAATAAAGGTGGTGGATGTTCATAATAAAGGACGGTGGATGTCCATATAAAGGGTGGTGGATGTCATAATAAAGGGTGGTGTGTCAAAAAAGGGGGTGGATTCCATAATAAAGGTGGTGGATGTTCATAATAAAGAGGTGGGTGTCCATGATAAAGGGTGGTGGATGTCCATAATAAAAGGTGGTGGATGTCCTATAAAAGGATGGTGGGTATCCAATAAGGGTGGTGATGTCCATAAAAGGATGGGATGTCCATGATAAAGTGGTGGTGTCCATGATAAAGGTGAGGATGTCCATAACAAAGGATGTGATGTCCATGATAAAAGAGGTGGGGATGTCCATATAAAGTGGTGGATGTCCATAATAAAGGTGGTTGATGTCCATAATAAGGTGGGATGTCCATAATAAAGGATAGTGGATGTCCATGATAAAGGGTGGGGATTCCATAATAATGGGTGATGTCCATGATAAGAAGGGTGCTGTGAGGTGGTGGATGTCCATAATAAAGGATAGTGGATGTCCATGATGAAGGATAGTGGATGTCCTTGATAAAGGGTGGTGGATGTCCATGATAAAGAATGGTGGATGTTCATAATAAAGAATGGTGGATGTTCAAAATAAAGTACGGTGGATTCTAGAATAAAGATGATAGATGTCGGAAATAAAGGTCAGCGGATGTCCATAATAAAGGATAGTGGATGTCCATGATAAAGGGTGGTGGATGTCCATGATAAAAGATGGTGGATGTCCATGATAAAGGGTGGTGGATGTCCATCATAAAGGGTGGTGGATGTCCATAATAAAGGGTGGTGGATGTCCATAATAAAGGATAGTGGATATCCATCATAAAGGGTGGTGGATGTCCATGATAAAGAATGGTGGATGTTCATAATAAAGAATGGTGGATGTTCATAATAAAAGGTGTGGATGTCCATAATAAAGGGTGGTGGATGTCCATAATAAAGGGTGGTGGATGGCCATAATATAGGGTGGTGGATGTCCATAATAAAGTGTGGTGGATGTCCAAGATAAAGGGTGGTGGATGTCCATGATAAAGAATGGTGGCTGTTCATAATAAAGAATGGTGGATGTCCATAATAAAGTGTGGTGGATGTCCATGATAAAGTGTGGTGGATGTCCATAATAAAGAATGGTGGCTGTTCATAATAAAGAATGGTGGATGTTCATAATAAAGAATGGTGGCTGTTCACAATAAAGAATGGTGGCTGTTCATAATAAAGAATGGTGGATGTTCATAATAAATGTGGTGGATGTCCATAATAAAGGTGGTGGATGTCCATAATAAAGGGTGGTGGATGTCCATAATAAAGGGTGGTGGATGTCCATAATAAAGAGTGGTGGATGTCCATAATAAAGGGTGGTGGATGTCCATAATATAGGGTGGTGATGTCCATAATAAAAGGGTGGTGGATGTCCATAATAAAGGATGGTGGATGTCCATAATAAAGGGTGGTGGATGTCCATGATAAAGGGTGGTGGATGTCCATAGAAAAAAGGGTGGTGGATGTCCATAATAAAGGGTGGTGGATGTCCATAATAAAGGGTGGTTGATGTCCATAATAAAGGGTGGTGGATGTCCATAATAAATTGGTGGTGGATGTCCATGATAAAAGGTGGTGGATGTCCATAATAAAGGGTGGTGGATGTCCATAATAAAGGGTGGTGGATGTCAATAATAAAGGGTAGTGATGTCCATATAAGGGTTTGGATGTTCATAATAAAGGGTGGTGGATGTCCATAATAAAGGGTGGTGGATGTCCATAATAAAGGTGGTGGATGTCCATAATAAAGGTGTGTGGATGTCCATATAAAGGGTGGTGGATGTCCATAATAAAGGGTGGTGGATGTTCCATAATAAAGGGTGGTGGATGTTCATAATAAAGGGTGGTGGATGTCCATAATAAAGGGTGGTGGATGTCCATATAAAGGTGTGGATGTTCATAATAAAGGTGGTGGATGTCCATGATAAAGATGTGGATGTCTATAATAAAGGTGGTGGATGTTCATAATAAAGGGTGGTGGATGTCCATAATAAAGGGTGTGGATGTCCATAATAAAGGGTGGTGGATGTTCCATAATAAAGGGTGGTGGATGTCCATAATAAGGGTAGGTGGATGTCCATAATAAAGGAGTGAATGATTCCAAATAAGGGTGGTGGATGTCCATAATAAAGGATGGTGGATGTCCATGAATAAAGATGGTGGATGTCCATGATAAAGGTTGATGGATGTCCATAACAAAGGATAGTGGATGTCCATGATAAAAGATGGTGGGTGTCCATGATAAAGGTGTGGGTGTCCATGATAAAGGGTGTGGTGTCCATAATAAAGGATGGTTGATGTCCATAATAAGGGTGGTGGATGTCCATAATAAAGGATAGTGGATGTCCATGATAAAGGGTGGTGGATTTCCATAATAACATGGTGGTGAATGTCCATGATAAATGATAGTGGGTGTCCATGATGAAGGGTGGTGGATGTCCATAATAAAGGATAGTGGATGTCCATGATAAAAGGGTGGTGGATGTCCATAATAAAGGATAGTGGATGTCCTTGATAAAGGGTGGTGGATGTCCATGATAAAGAATGGTGGATGTTCATAATAAAAGGTGGATGTCCATAATAAAGGGGTGGATTCTATAATAAAGTGTGATGTCATAATAAAGGTAGGGATGTCCATAATAAAGGATAGTGGATGTCCATATAAAGGTGGTGATGTCATGATAAAGTGTGGATGTCATATAAAGGTGGTGGATGTTCATAAAAGGGTGGTGGATTCCAAATAAAGGGTGGTGGATGTCCATAATAAAGGATGGTGGATTCCATGAATAAAGGGTGGTGGATGTCCATGATAAAGGTGTGGATGTCATAATAAAGATGGTGGATGTCATAATAAAAGGTGGTGGATGTCCATAAAAGGGTGGTGGATGTCCATAATAAAGGGTGGTGGATGTCCATAATAAAGGATGGTGGATGTCCATAATAAAGTGTGGTGATGTCCATGATAAAGGGTGGTGTTCCATATAAAGGTGGTGATGTCCATAAAAGATGGTGGTGTCCATATAAAGGTGGTGGATGTCCATAATAAAGTGTGTGGATGTCCTGATAAAGAATGGTGGTGTTCCATAATAAAGAAGTGTGGATGTCCATAAAAGAAGGTGGTTTTCCAATAATAAAGGTGGTGTTCATAATAAAGGGATGTCATAAGTAAGTGGATTCATAATAAAGGTGGTGGATGTCCATAATAAAGGTGGTGGATGTCCATAATAAAGGAGTGGATGTCCAAATAAAGGTGGTGATGTCCATAAAAAGATGGTGGATGTCCATAATAAAGGGTGTGGATGTCCATAATAAAGGGTGGTGGATGTCCATAATAAAGGGTGGTGGATGTCCATAATAAAGGATGGTGGATGTCCATAATAAAGGTGGTGGATTCCATGATAAAGGTGGTGGATGTCCATAATAAAGGGTGGTGGATGTCCATAATAAAGGGTGGTGGATGTCCATAATAAAGGGGGGTGATGTCCATAATAAAGGGTGGTGGATGTCCATAATAAAGGTGGTGGATGTCCATAATAAAGGTGGTGGATGTCCATAATAAAGGGTGTGGATGTCCATGAAAAAGGGTGGATGTCCATAATAAAGGTAGGTGATGTCCATATAAAGGTGTGGATGTCATATAAAGGTGGTGGATGTCCATAATAAAGAGGTGGTGTTCATAATAAAGATGGTGGATGTCCATAATAAAGGTGGTGGATGTTCATAATAAAGGGTGGTGGATGTCCATATAAAGGTGGTGGATGTCCATAATAAGGTGGTGGATGTCCATAATAAAGTGGTGGATGTCATAAAAGGTGGGATGTCCATAATAAAGGGTGGTGGATGTCCATAAAAAAAGTGGTGGATGTCATAATAAAGGGTGGTGGATGTCAAGTCATGAATAAAGGGTGGTGGATGTCCATAATAAAGGTGGTGGATGTCCATAATAAAGGGTGGTGGATGTCCATAATAAAGGGTGGTGGATGTCCATAATAAAGGGTGTGGATGTCCATAATAAAGGGTGGTGGATGTCCATAATAAAGGTGGTGGATGTCCATATAAAGAAGTGGATGTCCATATAAAGGGTGGTGGATGTCATAATAAAGGTGGTGGATGTCCATAATAAAGGGTGGTGGATGTCCATAATAAAGGTGGTGGATGTCCATAATAAAGGGTGGTGGATGTCCATAAATAAATGGGTAGTGGATGTCCATAATAAAGGGTGTGGATGTCCATAATAAAGGGTGGTGGATGTCCATAATAAAGGGTGGTGGATGTCCATGATAAAAAGGTGGTGGATGTCCATAATAAAGGTGATGGTTGTCCATAAAAAGGGTGTGGATGTCCATGATAAAGTGGGGTGGATGTCCATATAAAGGGTGGTGGATGTCATAATAAAGGTGTGTGATGTCCATAATAAAGGGTGGTGGATGTCCATAATAAAGGGATGGTGGATGTCCATGAATAAAGGGTGGTGGATTCCATAATAATGGTGGTGAATGTCCATGATTAAATAAGGTGGTGGAGGTGGTGGATGTCCATAATAAAGGGTGTGATGTCCATGATAATGGGTTGTGGATGTTCATAATAAAGGGTGGTGGATGTCCATAATAAAGGGTGGTGGATGTCCATGATAAAAGGTGGTGGATGTCCATAATAAAGGGTGGTGGTTGTTCATAATAAAGGGTGGTGGATGTCCATGATAAAGGGTGGTGGATGTCCATAATAAAGGGTGGTGGATGTTCATAATAAAGGGTGGTGGATGTCCATAATAAAGGGTGGTGGATGTCCATAATAAAGGGTGGTGGTTTTCATAATAAAGGGTGGTGGATGTCCATGATAAAGGGTGGTGGATGTCCATAATAAAGGGTGGTGGATGTTCATAATAAAGGGTGGTGGATGTCCATAATAAAGGGTGGTGGATGTCCATAATAAAGGGTGGTGGATGTCCATATTAAAGGATAGTGGATGTCCATGATAAAGGTGGTGGATGTCCATGATAAAGAATGATGGATGTTCATCATAAAAATGGTGATGTTGGTAATAAAGGTTGTGGATGTCCATAATAAAGGGTGGTGGATGTCCATAATAAATGGTGGTGGAGTCCATAATAAAGGGTGGTGGATGTCCATAATAATGGGTAGTGGATGTCCATAATAAAGGGTAATGGATGTCCATAATATAGGGTGGTGGATGTCCATAATAAAGGATGGTGATGTCCATGATAAAGATGGTGGATGTCCATGATAAAGGTTGATGGATGTCCATAACAAAGGATAGTGGATGTCCATGATAAAAGATGGGGTGTCCATGATAAAGGTGGTGGATGTCCATAATAAAGGATGGTTGATGTCCATAATAAGGGTGGTGGATGTCCATAATAAAGGATAGGATGTCCATGATAAAGGGTGGTGGATTTCCATAATACATGTGGTGAATGTCCATGATAAATGATAGTGGGTGTCCATGATGAAGGGTGGTGGATGTCCATAATAAAGGATAGTGGATGTCCATGATGAAGGGTGGTGGATGTCCATAATAAAGATAGTGGATGTCCTTGATAAAGGGTGGTGGATGTCCATGATAAAGAATGGTGGATGTTCATAATAAAAATGGTGGATGTTCAAAATAAAGTACGGTGGATTCTAGAATAAAGATGATAGATGTCGAAATAAAGGTCAGCGGATGTCCATAATAAAGGATAGTGATGTCCATGATAAAGGTGTGGATGTCCATGATAAAAGATGGTGGATGTCCATCATAAAGGTGGTGGATGTCCATGATAAAGTGTGGTGGATGTCCATCATAAAGGGTGTGGATGTCCATGATAAAGGGTGGTGGATGTCCATCATAAAGGGTGGTGGATGTCCATGATAAAGGGTGGTGATGTCCATCATAAAGGTGGTGGATGTCCATGATAAAGGTGTGGATGTCCATCATAAAGGTGGTGGATGTCCATAATAAAGGTGGTGGATGTCCATAATAAAGGATAGTGATATCCATGATAAAGGGTGGTGGATGTCCATGATAAAGAATGGTGGATGTTCATAATAAAGAATGGTGATGTTCATAATAAAAGGTGTGGATGTACATAATAAAGGGTGGTGGATGTCCATAATAAAGGGTGGTGATGGCATAATATAGGGTGTGATGTCCATAATAAAGTGTGGTGGATGTCCAAGATAAAGGGTGGTGGATGTCCATGATAAAGAATGGTGCTGTTCATAATAAAGAATGGTGGATGTCCATAATAAAGTGTGGTGGATGTCCATGATAAAGTGTGGTGGATGTCCATAATAAAGAATGGTGGCTGTTCATAATAAAGAATGGTGGATGTTCATAATAAAGAATGGTGGCTGTTCACAATAAAGAATGGTGGCTGTTCATAATAAAGAATGGTGGATGTTCATAATAAAGGTGGTGGATGTTCATAATAAAGGTGGTGGATGTCCATAATAAAGGGTGGTGGATGTCCATAATAAAGGGTGGTGGATGTCCATAATAAAGAGTGGTGGATGTCCATAATAAAGGGTGTGGATGTCCATAATATAGGGTGGTGGATGTCCATAATAAAGGGTGGTGGATGTCCATAATAAAGGATGGTGGATGTCCATAATAAAGGGTGGTGGATGTCCATATAAAGGGTGGTGGATGTCCATAAAAAGGGTGGTGATGTCCATAATAAAGGTGGTGGATGTCCATAATAAAGGGTGGTGATGTCCATAATAAAGGGTGGTGGATGTCCATAATAATTGGTGGTGGATGTCCATAATAAAGGGTGGTGGATGTCCATAATAAAGGGTGGTGGATGTCCATGAAAAAAGGTGGTGGATGTCCATAATAAAGGGTAGTGATGTCCATGATAATGGGTTGTGGATGTTCATAATAAAGGGTGGTGGATGTCCATAATAAAGGGTGGTGGATGTCCATGATAAAAGGTGGTGGATGTCCATAATAAAGGGTGGTGGTTGTTCATAATAAAGGGTGGTGGATGTCCATGATAAAGGGTGGTGGATGTTCATAATAAAGGGTGGTGGATGTCCATAATAAAGGGTGGTGGATGTCCATAATAAAGGGTGGTGGATGTCCATAATAAAGGGTGGTGGTTGTTCATAATAAAGGGTGGTGGATGTCCATAATAAAGGGTGGTGGATGTTCATAATAAAGGGTGGTGGATGTTCATAATAAAGGGTGGTGGATGTCCATAATAAAGGGTGGTGGATGTCCATGATAAAAGGTGGTGGATGTCCATAATAAAGGGTGGTGGTTGTTCATAATAAAGGGTGGTGGATGTCCATAATAAAGGGTGGTGGATGTTCATAATAAAGGGTGGTGGATGTCCATAATAAAGGGTGGTGGATGTCCATAATAAAGGGTGGTGGTTGTTCATAATAAAGGGTGGTGGATGTCCATAATAAAGGGTGGTGGATGTTCATAATAAAGGGTGGTGGATGTCCATAATAAAGGGTGGTGGATGTCCATAATAAAGGGTGGTGGATGTCCATATTAAAGGATAGTGGATGTCCATGATAAAGGGTGGTGGATGTCCATGATAAAGAATGATGGATGTTCATAATAAAGAATGGTGGATGTTGGTAATAAAAGGTGGTGGATGTCCATAATAAAGGGTGGTGGATGTCCATAATAAATGGTGGTGGATGTCCATAATAAAGGGTGGTGGATGTCCATAATAATGGGTAGTGGATGTCCATAATAAAGGGTAATGGATGTCCATAATATAGGGTGGTGGATGTCCATAATAAAGGGTAGTGGATGTCCATAGTAAAGGGTAGTGGATGTTCATTATAAAGGATGGTGGATGTCCATAATAAATGGTGGTGGATGTCCATAATAAAGCGTGGTGGATGTCCATAATAATGGGTGATGGATGTCCATAATAAAGGATGGTGGATGTCCATAATAAAGCAAACAAACACGACTCAAATAAAAATACCTCACACGCTACAATTACGCAATATTCCCATACATAATTAAGATGCAAAAGATATTACTTTATTTAATCAACCAACCAAGCAATGAACCAACAATCAACCATCCAAACAACCAATCAATCAATCAATCAATCAATCAAGCAAGCAAGCAAGCAAGCAAGCAACCAACAAACCAACCAACCAACCACCATCTAAAACACACACACACACACACACACACACACACACACACACACACACACACACACACACACACACACACACACACACACACACACACACACACACACACACACACACACAAGCTTGGTACTCTCATTGCTCTAGCATCGACATATAAGGAACGCACAAACCGATTTTTAAAGAAATTCTTTTCAAAATAGCAAGAAAGACTTATATAACGTAAATTGTACATATTTTAGAAAATTTATGTCCTTCTGCTTTTCTCAGTCTCTGTTATTCTAGTCTCATCAGTCATCAATTCGCGTTTATTTAAAAGCTCTGCACATAGATCTTTCTTTTTGAAGCCTGACATGTAGATTTTGCTGTTTGAAGAACTGACCAACAGTGATACTTTAATATTATTTTACGTAAACTATAGTCTAAACATAAGTCGGATTGATAAACGACAACTACTCTTTTCTAAACCCGATCTTGCTGCGTATTTGACTTGTGTATTTCTCTATTTTGTATCGAAATTAGACGGTTTGTAAAAGTGTCGTCATAGCTACGTGTGAAGTTCTAAAATTTGCATTTGGAAAAAGTGATCTTCGCAAACAATATAAGAAAAATCAAAACATTAATCATTCCTACTAAAACATATTTTCCTATAATTTGAACCTGAGATTGTGTCTACAATTACAGATTTTTTCTATGATTTATCTAGAGCATCTACATTTCTCACATCTTTAAAATACATGACAAGTAGATTCTTCCACTTCATCACACAAAATATACAAGACTAAGTCTACTATTTTGCGTTCATATAGCATAT
>JAPXFY010007466.1:0-10745 GCA_030674185.1 Monoplex corrugatus | reverse complement strand
AAGAAACAGAAGAACAAGGATGATGATGAAGAAGAAGACCACCACGATCACCACCACCACTAACAACAATAACAACAACAACTAGAGAAGGAGAAGATGAAGAAGAAAAATAGAAGAGGGAAGGGAAGAAGAAGAAGGAGATGCCTGTTTAGGTATAGTTACACAGTTACATCATACACACACACACGCTTCCACGATGGCGTAAAATGCTCTACTTATCTCTATGTGATCTCCCCATCCCTCCTGATAATTATCGCCCTTCTCTCCACCCTCGTCTTGTCCACTCCCACCCATATACCCCACCCCCCACCCCACCTTGACTTTTACTGTTCTTTCTCCTCTCACCCAGATCTTCGTCCTCTTCCCTGTATAGCCGACAACACAGCACATGTTCAGGAATACAAGAACTGTCATCATCATCAAGTGCCTTGTCACATGGCGTTGGCGGTCATGGCCCTCCATACGTATCTATCCTTTGTTGCCGCAAGCACATCTTCCACCCTCTCTGTCCTCAGCCACTCTGCAAGTCCGTCCAATATTTTTTCCCTGGGTCTACCTGGTGCTCTTTCTCCCTCTTTCCTGTTGTGACCAGGTGCTCTAATTCCCCTTTCCTCATAAAATGGCCTATAAATGTTGCCTTTTTTTTTCCAAAACTTCCTTATGGATGATCTTCTTGTGTCTGCCTCCATCAAGACTGTCTCGTTTGTTTTCTTTGCCGTCCATGTAACTCTCAACATTCTTCTTAGAAACCACATCTCGGCTGCCTCACAATCTACAAGAATTACAAGAATTGTAAGCTTGCTGTTCCATGAGGTGTGGACGTCTGCTGTCGTGTAACAGAATATGTTGCACAGATTAGAGAAGCAAGCCCCACATAGTTGGCTCCATCCTGTGGTAAGCTAATCACTGTAGCGTTGCACTGAAGGATCTGATCTACCCTCCCTCCCCCCTTTCTATGTCATATTATACAACATCTTGTGATGTTCACATTCACGCGCGCGTGCACACTCACACACGCACGCACACACACATACTCATATACGCACATGCAGACACACACAGATACTCTGATATACACACATACTCAGACACACACACACACACACACACACACACACACACACAACACACAACACACACACACACACACACACACACACACACACACACACACACACACACACACACACACACACGTACTATGGCCCTCTTTCCCTGTCTTAACACCTCCAAGCTTGCTCAGTATGGCGTGTGATGTTTGGACGTAGTTTATAGGTATGGTCACCATCACCTGGTCTTCATAGAGCTGGCTGGTACGGCCAGATGTTGAATCACAGGATGAAATGATGAATCACGGAGGCTACCAGCATCTCACTTACCTTCAGACGCCATTTGTTATTACTACTGGCATTGTTTAAAGCCCAGCCGACCGCGCAGACCCATATCAGGGCTACAACCATCTCAAAACACACACAATTTCTTGGTGATCCTAAAGAATAAAAACATCTCGAAAAGAAAATTAACATACATACCAAAGCATTGGCGAGCATAATCAAAGAATAGTCCCCTGATGTTGAGCACTCTACGCAATTTATCACCATGATGGTTAAAAAGCAAACCAGAATAGAAATATATGAATATAATTAAATAAATTATAACATATGTAAAACGGGCCTAAATTACCAAAAAAGCGCTTGTGCACATCATGTTTCCTAAGATCCAAAAATTCGCTTTATACAGGTATTCAATCATCAATTCTAGTAGAAAGCATGAACGGTTTTATAGAACACACACAGGTATATGGACCAGAAAGGCAGAAAATAATAAGAAGAGATGACAGAAAGCAAAACAGCAAAGCATGAACAGAAAGGAATGGCAGAAATGGGGGAATTTAAATAAAAAAACTTCCAGAAGATGGGGATATTATTTACACTGATAGAGCCCCCGGCATCGCCATCCCCACGTGGGAGACGCCAATTTTATCATCCCTTGTTTACTTATGCACTGTTCATTGTATGCTTTAAGTTGTGTGTGTGTGTGTGTGTGTGTGTATGTGTGTGTATGTGTGTGTGTGTGTGTGTGTGTGTGTGTGTGTGTGTGTGTGTGTGTGTGTTCATTTTTTTGGATTGATTGTTTGTTTTATTTGTTTGTTTTGTCGTTAATGTATAGCTGAAGGGATTTGTGCAATAAAACATGACGTGAATGGCAGCGTGGTGCACAGTGTTGAGTCATGCAGATGGTCAACGTCTGATCTTCATTCATGCAACACTGTCATCATCTTTAATCAGTACAGAACTAGTGTGGAGTTACAGACAGGCCTGTAGCCATACTCTCTCTGGTCTTCAGACTCCAGCCTCACCGTTTTTTTTTGTTTTGTTGTTGTTGTTGTTGTTTTTTTGCTGGGCTATGTCATGTACAGTACTTAACATTAAGTCACAGCTATTCACTCAGGCACCACTGTCATCATTTTTAATGAGTACAGAACTAGTGTGGAGTTATAGATATGCCTGTAGCCACCCTCTCTCTGGTCTTCAGACTCCAGCCTCATCGTTTTTTGTTTGTTTGTTTTTTTGTTTTGTTTTTTGCTGGGCTATGTCATGTACATACCTACCGCTATGACTATAATCTCTGTAGACTTCAGACACTAGTCCCGTCAGTTCCATGCTAACATATATCATGACAGTTTACTGTATTCACTTATATGGTTGTGAATATCTGGGGATGTCATCCGCAGTCCGGACTGGGCACAGCTCATACAGCGATGACAGGGGGAGGGGGGGGGGATAAGTAATCAGTTCAGGAAAGACAACTCTATCATACAACACTTCATCGCCCTGAGGGATGTCATGATAGCAGTATATAAATATTCTCTGAAAGAAGACAGAAAGCACGGAGTCAGTCATCGGCACCTTAATCCCTCCTTTCCCTCGCTGTCTCTTATTAGTTCACCCAGGTTCAGTGGTTGGAGAGCAGTTTACATTGAAAATGATTCAGAGCAACCCAAGACAACCACCACCACAACTACCAAGAACAACAAAAACAACAACAACAACAACAATGATAATAATAATAACAGTTGTAGTAGTAGTAGCAGCAGTAGTAATAGTAGCAGCAGCAGCAGTAGTAGTAGTGGTAGCAATAGTACTAGAAGCAGTAGTGTTAATAGTAATAGTAGTAGTAGTAGTAGTAGCAGTAGTAGTAGTAGTATCGTCTGTTTCGTGGCTGGTTCAGTTGTCATAGCCATGGATTGTAGATCTATTATATCGAATTCAATCCCAGTCTGCGTTATAGAAAAAAAACATCTGTTAGCTGTCCATTTCACTGCTCACATCATTCTGATGGTCGTGACTGTTCCATTGTTTCATATATATCCTGTTTCACTCCATCTTCACCTCCACATTTCAAAGACTTGCCAAGACATAGGGTTGTGTGCAAGCTGGTGGAATCTGTCAGGTAAATTGATGGAGCGCATATGTAATTGTCCAAGCATGATGACCCCCCCCCCCCCCCCCCACTTTCTTTTCTTTGAGCTCACTATCCCCGCCTTTCACGCGGGAGACAGGGGTAGAATTCCACGCCGGGGAGTATTTTTACCAGGAGAAAAGTGGCAAAATGACTAAACTCAAGGTTCCAGGGTTCGTTTCCCATTCAAGCCTCGACTTTTTTCCTTCAGTTTGACCGGAAAATCGAGCTGAATGTATAGTATAGTCTTTTGGAAGGGGACGAAAAATGAATCGAACCCATGTGTCTTCTGGCCTACGCACGCTAAAGATCCCACGGCAGTTGAAATTCAGGACTTCTGCCTGTCTGCCCAGATATAAAACATTGGAGAGAATTTTATTTCCTAGGTCCCTCCCCTCGAAGGCCATTTAGTTTTCTTGCCTCTCTGAAGTCTTGGTAAAAACATTGGATGACACTGCACTGCAGCGACACGCTCTCAATGCGGACAGCAGCCCGAGTTTCACATGGTGAACCCACTGTGACAAAAGAAATGAATATCAATATCAATATCAATATCACTGTCAATATCAATATCAATATCAATATCAATGTCAGTATCAATGTCAGTATCAATGTCAATATCACTGTCAATATCAATATCAATATCAATATCAATATCAATATCAATATCAATATCAATATCAATATCAATATCAATATCAATATCAATGTCAGTATCAATGTCAATATCAATATCAATATCAATGTCAGTATCAATGTCAATATCAATATCAATATCAATGTCAGTATCAATGTCAATATCACTGTCAATATCAATATCAATATCAATATCAATATCAATATCAATATCAATATCAATATCAATATCAATATCAATATCAATATCAATGTCAGTATCAATGTCAATATCAATATCAATATCAATGTCAGTATCAATGTCAATGTCAGTATCAATGTCAATATCAATATCAATACCAATATCATTTTCAATGTCAGTACTAACATAAACAAATTTCAAACTCCAGTTCCACGTCCATAACCTACAGATGTGAGAGGAAATCAAGGCTGATATGGAACGGAAGATGGCTAAAAGGGAGGGAGGGAGACGGGCGGAAAGGAGGGGGGTACTTGAACCAAGGGGGAACACATGATTGTTTTCTTGGGAGGAGGAGGATGAGAATAGCGGGCCAAAAATGATGACAAGGGGTTAATTGTTGCCGTGCAGAAAGAATGACTTCATAATGGACGTGGAGACAGTGATGGATAGAGTGACGATGCCACTGAGATCTGCACTGTGTGAGTGGAGACTGAAAGGAAGAAGAATGAGCTGATTGTAGGCATAATTATATCGGCTGTTCTTGTGGCAGGAAGGAGTAAAATTATCATCGTCATCATCGTCGTCATCATCATCATCATCATCATCATCATCCTCACCACCACCACCACCACTACCACCACCATCATCACCATCACCATCACCCATCACCATCGTCGTCGTCGTCGTCGTCATCATCATCATCATCATCATCATCATCATCATCATAGGTTCCAGGCCCTGGCATGCCTACCATCCAAACGCTAAGCCAATACATGTGTTGATGAAACTTAACTCACTTATTTACATACCTATCTATGATTAAGAAAATATTGTCTTCACCTAATTGATAGACAGCTGAGCATTTGTGCATTGACTTTGGGGAATGTCTTTTTGTCATTTGAGACAAATTTATACAGAATAGGTGGTTGTGTTGTGATTCACATCTTTAAAATTATTTCTTTATTTACTTTATATATATGTTCCTTTTTTAAGATCAGATACACAGATACACATGCCATTTACTTATAACCAAGATTATTCCTGTGATAGGCTGATAAAATACCAGCATAAAATATAGACTAGGTAAAACATAGGCTAGGTAGGGCCAACTCATGGGTTTATGTGCAGGCTTAAGGCTCGTGCCATGATCATCAATACACATGATACCTGTGACGTCAGTGAATATGGAATTCGTTCCGAGCGCGGAGACGTCATCTTGAGAAACTAAAACTGAAACTGAAACTGACAAAACCATGGACTCAAGATCCCATGTCCCCATTTCAATGTTAGCCTGCAACATAAAAATTCTGGTCTATTCGCTGTCCACCCTTAATACTACAGATCATTCTTGTGGTGGTGTCAGCTTAATCTTTCACATATCCCTTTCCCCACACGCCTGCTATTGATAAGACTTTTACACAAGCTCAAGAAGCCTGCCAGTTATCACTGCTAGGTTTGGGTAGGGAGCATATGGGATTGTCCGATTGTGATGAATCCTTCTTGAAGAAACCCAAGAGCAGACTAAAGCAGAAATGTGAGCTACGTTATTTTGGCCATTGTTGCACATCCCTTCAAAGTGTTCCTACTTATAAATCGTGGTTGTAATAATAGTAAGAAACACAAGGAAGAGCTGGACAGCATAAGGTCCTCAGAGGAACAACCCTGTCAAGCAAGTGTTTCAGTCCTTAACTCCTGACATTCTATGGGGGCTGGACCGAATTCACTTCAACTCTGGATGCCCCTCTGCTGTCACCATTTTCTTTTTTTTTTGTAGGCACTATTCTTCCAATTAACATCAGGAAGAGAGTTCTTGAATGTTATATAGAACCAATAATGTTATACGGTTGTGAGGGGTGGACAGTCAACAAGCTAAGCCAGAACAAGATTGAGGCAGCCAAGATGTGGTTTCTAAGAAGAATGCTGAGAGTTCCATGGACAGCAAAGAAAACAAATGAGACAATCTTGATGGAGGCAGACACAAGTAGATCATTCATATGGAAGATAAGGAAAGGCAGGCAACATTCATAGGCCATTTTATGAGGAAAGGGGAATTGGAACACCTGGTCACAACGGGAGGGAAGGAGTGCACCGTGTAGACCCAGGAAGAAAATACTAGACGGACTTGCAGAGTGACTGAAGACCGGGAAGGTGAAAGAGATGCTTGAGGCAACAAGAGATAGAGACAAACGGAAGTCCATAATCGCCAACGCCATGCGGCAAGGCACCTGATGATGATGATGACAGTCCATGGAACTCTCAACATTCTTCTTAGAGACTACATCTCGGCTGCCTCAATCTTGTTCAGGCTTTGCTTGTTGACTGTCCACGTCTCACAACCGTATAACAATATTGGTTCTATATAACATTCAAGAACTCTCTTCCTGATGTTAATTGATAGGCATCCGTTGGTAAGAGTGCTTTTCATCTTCTTGAATGCTGCTTCGGCATGGCCGATTCTGCTGGTTATTTCTGATGTGCATCTGCCGTCTATTGAAATGATCGTTCCCAGTTTTAAACTTATAACGACACTACAGAGCATTGTATGACAATGTATCACATGAAACGTATTGTTTAAAGCCAAGCCGACTGCTCAGAACCATATCATGTTTATAGCATTTCAAAACGTACACAACACTTTTCTGAAAAAAAACTGGAAAAGAAAATTAAATACAAAAATCAATACATTCGCTTCCGTAATCTAAGGATATGCCCCCGTCGTTGACCGTTCCATCCAGTATATCATCAGAGGGATTTTTAAAATAGAACCCTGAATACAAATTTAAACATAACTAAGGACACTTAAAAACGAATTAAAATCTGGCCTAAATTACCTCAAATTCCTCCCACACATCATATTCCCTTACAGCCTAAAATGCAGTCTATACATGCTCTCAATCATAAATCCTGAAAAAAGTATGTAAGGCTTTGTAGAACACACGCAGGTAAATGGATCATCAAAGCAAAAAACAAAAACAAAAACAAAAGTGATGAGGAGAGACACCGAAAAGCAAAGAAACAAGGCAGAAACAAAGTTGGTGACTGAAAAGAGGGAATTTCTAGCACAGATTTCATGAAAGTAGGGATACTACTTATATTGAAAGAGCCTCTGGTGCCCTCAAGGGGTTTTACATGAAACTTAATATCACTACATATCATCAAGTTTCCTTTTCCTCAATTTCAGCCTAAGTCTTCCCACTACAATATTGTGGTCACTGTTGCAGTCTGCGCCTGGTAGTGTTTTTGCTGACAGTAAAGAATTTCTAAATCTTTTGTTGATCAGGATGTAGTCAATTTGACTTTTGGTATTATCTCCTGGACTCATCCAAGTCCATTTTCTTCTCTTAGGCTGCTCAAACCAGGTGTTTCCTACTATGAACTCATTCATCTGTGCCCATTCTACAAGTTCCTCCCCCCCCCCTTTCATTTTGTGTACCAAGGCCATGAGGTCCAACTATATCCTCCACCCTATCCTGTCCCACTTTAGCATTAAAATCTCCCATTATGACTGTAACTTCTTGTGATTTACATTGGACCTTGGCCATCTCTAAAACTTCGTAGAAGTTGTCGATGTCTTCCTGAGTACTTGCGGATGTTGGTGCATACACCTGTATGATGTTGATATCAAAAGGTTTGCCTCCGAATTTGACCAGTAAAACTCTGCCCAGTATCCCTTAACTGCTTTTGATTTGTCTTTGTCCATTATGATGCCTACTCTTTCATGTGAATTACCACCAGAGTATATCACTGTATATTCTCCTGATGTTATCATGCCTGCCCCCTTCCATCTCACTTCCCCCAGTTCCAAAATACTGATGTTAAGCCTTTCCATCTCCATTTTGATGTTGTCTAATTTACCTTTCTGCAACATTGTTCTGATGCTCCATGTTGGTATTTTGGTGTGTTTGAATTTAATTTTGGTCGCAGTAGCTGGCTGACGGTCTGGTGTCACCTGTGCAGCATGACGGTCCCTACCGGACGAAGGTGCTCCACAGGAGCACCTATTGACGTCGTTAACTTTCTTCTTTCTCTTTCTCCTGTCCATGGTTTTCCTGGGGAAAGCTACGATGGTGGTTTCCCCTTGCCTACCATCGGTTTTTTTCAGGGTTAACTCCCTTAGCCTTACTCTCTCCCGAGATGTCCACAAGGCAGTGGAGCTATTTACACATAGCTTGGGGATCTGGTTCGTGGGCACCAGGGCGTGTCCACACGCCGGTGGGCCTGCATGCCTCACGTCTGGGGCCCAGACCTCCTCCGAGTCCTACGAGATTCAGCCTGAGTCCGTGAGGTGCTCAGTTACCGCCTGTCACCACGAGGAGGCACAGCGTAGGGCTTGCTGATGGAGAGGCTATGTACTGGCAGGAAGAGACTTACGCCTTCTGGTCTTCTTTTCGCACAGCAGTGCTAGCCAGCGGTGCAGGCCGAAGCCAACACACTAGACGCATCACATCTGCCAATATGTTGTGCCATTTGCTTGTCATTTTTTTTTAATAAAAAAAAATGACAAGCAAATGGCACAACCTTGACACAGGTTAATAAGTTCAAATACCTGGGAACGGTCATTTCATCAGACGAGAGATGCACATCGGAAATAGCTGGCAGAATCGGCCAAGCCAAAACAGCATTCAAGAAGATGACAAGCATTCTTACCAACAAATGCCTATCAATTAACATCAGAAAGAGAGTCCTTGAATGTTATATAGAACCAGTACTGTTGTACGGATGCGAGGCGTGGACAATCAGCAAGCAAAGCCAGAGCAGGATCGAGGCAGCCGAGATGTGGTTTCTCAGAAGAATGTTGAGAGTTCCATGGACAGCAAAGAAAACAAACGAGACAGTCTTGATGGAGGCAGACACAAGTAGATCACTGATAAGGAAGATTAGGAAAAGACAAGCAACATTTATAGGCCATTTTATGAGGAAGGGGGATCCGGAGCACCTGGTCACAATGGGGAAGCAGGAGGGAAAGAGAGCACCAGGTAGACCCAGGGAGAGAATGCTGGACGGACTTGCAGAGTGGCTGGGAATGAGGAGGGTGGGGGAGATGCTGGGGGCAACGAGAGATAGAGATGGTTGGAAGTCCATGGTCGCCAACGCCATGCGGCAGGGCACCTGATCGTGATGATGATCATCAAGTTACATCACATAGCATGGCAATACAAGACATAATATTGATAAAACATGGTAAATGTTGTCTCATCACTCTGAGGTTTATTGGAGGGGAGGTGTCTAGCATATTGATAAAACATGGTAAATGTTGTCTCATCACTCTGAGGTTTATTGGAGGGGAGGTGTCTAGCATATTGATAAAAACATGGTACATGTTGTCTCATCACTCTGAGGTTTATTGGAGGGGAGGTGTCTAGCATATTGATAAAACATTGTACATGTTATCCCATCACTCTGAGGTTTATTGGAGGGGAGGTGTCTAGCATACTGATGAAACATGGTACATGTTGTCTCATCACTCTGAGGTTTATTGGAGGGGAGGTATCTAGCATACTGATAAAACATGGTACATGTTGTCTCATCACTCTGAGGTTTTATTGGGGGGGGGGGGGGGGGTCTAGCATATTGATAAAACATGGTACATGTTGTCTCATCACTCTGAGGTTTATTGGAGGGAAGGTGTCTAGCATATTGATAAAACATGGTGCATGTTGTCCCATCACTCTGCGGTTTATTGGGGGGGGGGGAGGGGAGGTGTCCACCATATTGATAAAACATGTTAAATGTTGTTCCATTGCCTTTTAACTATTGTTCCCATACCATGAAATTTTATCTATTGCAATGAGGTGCTTTGGTCATTAATAAAACATGTTAAATGTTGTCCCATTTCTCTGAGGTTTATCGGGGGAGGTGTCAAGCATATTGATAAAACATGGTACATGTTGTTCCATTGTCTTTTGACTACTTTTCCATTACCATGAAGTTATTTTATTGCAGTGAGGTGCTTTGGATACTGATAAAACATGGTAATGTTGTCCTATTGCTCTGAGGTCTGTCGGAGGGAGGTGTCTAGCATACTGACAACACATGGTAATTGTTGTTTCATCTCACTGAAGTTTATTGGAGCGAGGTGTCTATGATAATGATGAAACATGGTACACGTTGTACCATTACCATGAAGTTTATTGAAATGAGGTGCCTACCTATTCATAAAACATGGTAAATGTTATTTCATCATTCTGAAATTTATCGAAATGGGGTGCCCTACCTACTGATAAAAGTGGGAAATGTTGTTTCATCACCCTGAAATTTATTGCATTGACGTCTCTAGACTACTCATAAAACACAATAACATCACAGGTGCCATGTGTATGGTGATCATGGCACAAGCCTTAAGCCTGCACATAAACCCATGAGCTGGCCAGGTCATGAGGCCCTACCTAGCCTATGTATTATCTTGTCTATATGTTATACTGGTAGTGTATCAGCCCATCACTGGAATAATCTTGGTTACATGTAA
>JAPXFY010007465.1:0-10746 GCA_030674185.1 Monoplex corrugatus | reverse complement strand
TTTGAGTTGGGGTGAGGCTAAAGTAAAAAGGTTTAAAACTGATAAGTAATGAAACACTTTTCTTGCCCAGAAATGCGAATAAAATTGGGCTGCTTGCTGTTATGGGGGGAGAAAAAAGAGCAAGCTGATGGACCGTATGAGCCAAAAAGGGAATTTCACAGTGAAATAAACCAGAAAATCATAGGAACAAAAATGTATCTTAAAGGGAGTACTGTTAAACATTTGCCCTTTGGACCCCCATTGTGCATAGACATGAAACGCAGCAAAAAAGATCAGCCACTCCTGCCTGTTCTGAAAAGTTTTTGGGAAGCCCCTCCCCCAACAGTTGTTTTGGGCTTCTTCTGTTGTTGTTTCTGTAAAAAAGGCTTTTTTCCTGGGACTGGGTTCTTAGCCTGTGCTCCAACCCCAGATTGGGGGGACTAGTGGATTGTGATTTGTCATATAAAACACTTCAATTTCCAGCTAGGTGGCCCTACCAGAATTTGAAGCTTTGCCAGCATGCCTAGAGGTTCCTTAGGTGCAGCCCCCCATCCAAACCCCATGACTGGATGGTCACCCTTTTGGGTGTCTTTGCAGGGGGCCCTACAAGGGGAATTTTTTTGGAATATTTACATTTAGTACTTTCCTGCTGTCATTTGTATGTTTAAAATGGGAAATCTATTTTGCGAATGAAACTGGACAGCTGAGACTTAATTATGCTAAAATGAATTAAATTCATAAATAAAAGGGAGGCAGATTGGGAAGGGTAAAATGTTTCTCAACGTCATAAATTTATTGATATGAAATGAAATGCAGTCTCCCGATTTTGTTTGCAGGAAGAATCCCTTCGGTTTAAAATGCATTCAAAAGGGCCACCTAAAAGGATCCCCCGGAATCGGAACCCTTCCCACAAGGGCACAGCATCCTCCCCCCTCTCCTCCTCAACTCCTCCTCTACGTCTTCAGAAACTTCTTCCACTCCTCTCTGTAAGTCAGGGAAAGAAATTGGGGGTGGGGAGAAACGGAAAAGCCGGGTGGGCCCTGGATAAAAATTAGGGGGTAAGTGGATTCCAGCTTTTTTTCTTCCACTGTGATGGGGGGTTGCACTTGTTTTTTTCTCTTCTTATTCGGTATCCCATAATGGAGGGGTCGTCGGGGAGGACTCTAGGACCCCCGAGACAGGGTTTGTTGTGGGCAAAAAGCAATTGGGCATATTGGGGTTTGGGTTCTCGGTGACATTTGGCACCCAGCTGTCCTATGTCAATGTTAGTGACAATCCCTTCTAGGTGTTTGAAGGTGGTCTTAGGCAAACATGAGTAGGCTTTTTTTTGTATGATTTTTTTTTTCACCACACAGAAGCAGTCACACTCCATTTTAAAGGGGCTTCTCTCTCATCGTCGGCATCACGGGTGCGGTGTTGGCCACTGCAGTAAATGACCCCACAAGGTTATCCTCCCCAAATTTGTTTCGGTCTTCGCGGCCCTGTGACTTCAGGGTTTTTCCTTTGCCGCGCTGGTTTCCCGGTGTTTTTCCCAAATGAGAGGCCCGGTCGTCTGTCTCTTTTTCTTTTCCTCAGTTTTCATAAGGCAGTTTTTGGGTTTAAGTGCATGGCCTAATATTTTAATTTTCTTTCATTTTTTAAATGATAAAATTTTTTCGGGGGGGTTCCCAATTCTTTTAGAATGTTTTCATATGTTCTTCTATCTGTCCAACTGACCCTGAGCAGCCTCCGAAAAAAAACAGGGGTTACGCCAGTTAAGTTTTGTTTCCACAAGCCCGGGAAACTGATGTGGCCACAAACTGTAAGTTTTTTGTGATGTCCTGCGTGTGGACACTACGGATGGAGGGGTTGGCCACTATGAGGTCGCACCAGTGCTGATCTAGAAGTGGGAAAAACCCCCCAAGGCCCCAAGGCAGGGCACATCAAGCCTTCTGTTGAAATTCTGAAGTTTTCCAACGGGGGTATCCACCATTTTGGTTTGTTCCTTGATTGGATAGTTGGGTTGATTGGTAGTTTGGGGGATTGGTGGTTGGGTTTTTTAGTGTTGGTTAGTTGGCGGGGGTTTGGTTTATTGATAGTGGTTGAGTGGTTGGGTCGATTGATTGGGGGCTGGTTTATTTGATTGGTTTGTTGGTTGATTGGCTTTTTTGTTTTGGGTGGTTGGTTTATTGGCTGATTGGCGCTTGGCTGTTTTTGATTGGTTAATTGGCTGATTGGTTAACAGCTGGGTGATTGAGTGCTGATTGGGTTAATTGGCTGCTTTTTGATTGGCTGGTTGGTCGATTGGGTGGTTGGTTAGGGGTTTGGGTTTGGGTTGGTGGTTTTTGATTGGCTTTAAATTTTTTGATTGGCTAATTGTTTGATTGGGTGATTTTTGTTAGAGGGTTGGGGGATTGGGAGGGTCTATTTTTGCATTGATCTTTATTTTGGGTTTTGTTCCTGTTGATTTATGATGCTGTTTGTTTTATTTTTTGGGGTGTTTTATTTTTATTTATTGGGGTGTTGGTTAATTGACTGAGTGACTGAACAGTTGGTTGTGGTTAGTTGGGTGGTTTGGACCGAAGTGTTTACAGAATTTTCAAAAGGGTAGAAAAAACATCCCTGATTGGTATCTTATCGTCTGTTTTTTTAACTTTTTTTTGTAAAAAATGATCAGATTTCTGACTTTTCACAAGTTATAAGCCCTGTAAGCAAAACACTGCTGGATAAATGTGACCCCCACCACAAAATCAGTTTAACTCCCGTCCGTCAAACGCCAGGAGCGAAAAAAGGGGACTGGGGTCTTCGGGGTTTTTTTTGACTTTTCTCAAAATTGATTTCTGTAGACTATAATTATTCCCCACAGAAATTTTTTTTTTGAAAAAAATTTTAATTAAATTAAAAAGGATTTTACTGCATGATCACAGCAGAAAAGAACCAATTTCTTTCCAAAAGTTACCTCTTTTTTTCTCTTATTATGAACCCCTAACCTGTACAGTACTTACCCCCACATGGAAATATGACAGGAAAACTCTTTGGGGGCACCTTTCAGATATGACAGTGAAAAAATTGAAACAAACTGGGTCCAAAGCCGCCAAATAAAGAAATTTAAGGAAAAATGTGAGGGGGAAGCAACAAAAACTTTAGAGGCCATTTTTCAAAAGGCCACTTCAACTTAATGAGTGTAAATGTACATAATTTTTCATTTTTTTTGGTACAACTACTTTTTTTTTGAGTACAAGTTTATTCAAGTACCAAATAATCAGCAGAAGTACATTTTTGCAGAGAGATGTTATTCAAAATACCCAAAATGTTTTTAAGATGATTTCAGGGGGGGAGGTCTTAAATACCCTAAAATGTTATGGTTTTTGCATACATTTTTTCCCTACTACTATACCGTCATCGTGATTTAAAAGGGTTTTGCAAACATGTGTTGCAGTTGGAAGAAAAGAAGAAGGAGAGGTAAAATGAAAGGATCACTGGCTGTGAAGGGGCATTGTCGTAAAGGTGATCTTCAAAGGTCTCGGGGGACAAGTACTACAAAAAAAAGGGCCTATGAAAAGGTTTGTTGCAGTTAGTCTTTTGTTTGTATAGCTTGGTTTTGGGTTTGGGGTTTGTTGCTTTTTTTTTTTATTGGTGCTAATTTTTTAATCCCTGTTTTTAAGGAAAGGGGGTGATTTTTTCATATTGACCAGGGGGGGAGGGGGGGGGGGGGGGGGGAGGGGGGGGGGGGGGGGAGGGGGAAGAGAGAGGAGAGAGAGAGATGGGTGTGTGTGTGTTTTGTATGGTATGTGAGGGGGAGGGCGTGTGTGTTTTGTGGTGTGTGGTGTGTGTGTGGGGGGGTGTTTTGTGTGTTTTGTTAGTGTGTGTATGCGTGTTTTGTGTATGTGAGTGAGCGTGTGTGGTGTGTGGGAGTGTGTGTGTGTGTGTTAGTGTGTATGTGTGTGTATGTGTGTGTGTGTGTGTGTGGTGTGACAAAAATGGTGCACATGATTTTCTCCGAGCAGGGTGGATCTTACCACCCTAGAAAAAGAGGGGTGTTGAGGGGCCAGAAAAGGATCGTTTGAAAGTTAAGACTGTGTAATCAACCCTGCTGTTGGTAAAGGGAAGGGGTTGACCCCCTTTTCCCTCAATAACACATCAGTGAAGTTAATGAGGTTTGACTGCGATAGCCCTGCATCTTTACCCTTTGACTCCCCCCCCCCTGTTCTGGCATCCGCATGAAACCCAGCCAGAAAAAACAAAAACTTAAATCCTTTGATTCCCTCCCCCTACCACCACTTCTTGCAGGAAGTGATGGATAGGGTGAGGGAACAAAAGAGTTAAGTTTTTTGTGTTGGGGTAGGGTGGGGATCAAAGGGTTAACAATCAATCCCGCTCCCCCGAGGGATCCCCGGGGGCTCTTTAGTAAAAATAGTATCACCACCTTTCTGAAATTCGGCTAAAAATTTCCTCTTTTCTCCCAGTCTTTGCCCTTGCTTTGTTCCTTTGCTTTCTGTCATTTCATCTTAATCTTTTTCTGCCTTTTTTGTCCATTCAGCTGTTGTGTTCGTAAAACCCTATATACTTTTTTTAGGATTAATAGTTGGGCATATATAGTTAGTGCCGTTTAAATTTAACCCTTTGACCCCGGGGGCCTATCCCCAACGCAAAAAAATTTAAAACCCTTTGCCCCCTCATTCTACCAACCAGTTTCCCGGGGAAGCTTTGGAAAGGGTAGGGAATCCAAGGTTTAAGTTTTGCTTTGCTACCCTGGTTGCAGTGCAAGAGGGTGGTGGACAGGGTGCGGGAGTAAACGGCAAAGAAATTGTGATGTACAGAAAAATTTTTATGTAATTAAGACCAGTTTTTAGATGTTTTAGTATACTTAGTTATGGTTATATAATATATGTATTCATTTTTTTTAAAATCCTGATAAAAAATTGGGCGGGATGGTCAACATAAAAGGGCGCATCCTTTGTTTAGTGAAAACCATCATCAGTAGGTGTATTTAATTTTTTCTTTTCCAAGGTTACATTTGTGGGTGAATTTTGTGTGTGTGGTCTTTTGAGTAGTTTAAAAGTTTGAATGGCTTTTTACAGTCAGCGGGCTGTAAACATGAATAAAAACAATAGTAATAAAGTAACGTAAAAGCTGTAGGTAGGAGGGGTTTGAGGAGAAAAATTTACGTGTTTTGATAGGACTTTTGGGTTTGAACCCACTGTCCAGCGTTAGTCCATCATGCATTGTGGTGACTAGTGTGGATAGGGGAAGGAGTCAAAGGGTTAATGTGCAATCCTTCTGGTGGTGTCATTGTTTCTAACCTTCCCCCCCCCCCTCCCCATTTTTAAGATCTTGCCCTGCTGGGTTTTTTTGCATGGGTCTTTGGGTTGCGGGTGTACGGCCTGAGGTTGGGTTCCACGTCGCCTACAATGCTCCCAAAATACTTGTTTTGAAAAATTGCGCGCGTTTTTGTTTTTTTCCCTTTTTTTGACTTTGTGTTTGCGGGGGTAAAACCGTTCACAGGGATCTCAAATGTTGGCGTGGGGGTTTAAAATGGCCGCCCCCTGGGACGTTTCCTCCACAGGTAATTGTGTGTTTTTGTGGGGTTGTTTGTGTGTTGTGTGTGTGTGGTGTGTGTTTGTGTGTGTGTGTGTGGGGGTGGGGGTGGTGTGTGGTAGAGAGAGAGAGGAGTGTTGTTGGGTGTGTGTGAGAGGAGAGAGAGAGAGAGTGTGTGGTGTGTGGGGGTTGTTGTGTGTGTGTGTGTGTGAGAGTGTGTGTGTGTGTATATGTATGTGTGTGTGTGTGTTGTGTGGGTTGTGGTGTGTGGTTTTAGAGAGAGAGAGAGAGAAGAGAGTGTGTGTGTGGTGTTGTGTGTGTGTTGTGTGTGTGTATGTGTGTATGTGGTGTGTGAGTGTTTTGTGTGTGTTATGTATGTGTGTGTGTGTGCATGCGTGTGTGTATGTGTGTGTGTGGTGTGTGTAGTTTTTTTTTTCTCATGGTTCTGGATGGGACACGGGTCAAAGTGTAGGGGCCTTAATTTAGCTAAAGGTTGGAAATCAGGGATCAAAATCAAGGGTCATTTGGACCAAAAAAGGGGCAAAAAATTTTCCCGCTGTTACTGAGAAAGGTGGTGGCAGCACTTTCCAGGAACTCTTAGAAAATTCAAACTGTTTTCGCTTTTGTATAGTCGCCATTCTCCCAGCTTCACTTTAAAACTTTATTTTTTTTGATATTTAAAAGGTTTCATCGACCCTTTAGAAGTATAAAATCTGGTGTTTTTTGTTTTAAAAAAGGATTTTTAAAATAGCTTGAAAAATTTTTTTTTTTTAATTGAGACTAAAAGTGGAGCAGATGGGGTTTTTGTGAGCAGGGAAAAACGGTGATGGGGGTGAAAGGGGTTTTTAAAAGGGAAGAGGCGTCCTGGAGAGTATGGGGGTGAAAAGAAGTTTCTTGTTCCGTTTGTATCAGTCATGTAAGGGGAAGTTTATATATTTTTCTTTGTTTGTGTACTTGTGTGTTTGCAATATCTTACGGAGTTGCAGGAAAGACAAGTTGGAAAAACTTTTTCTATGAGCCTTTGACTTCCCCATCCCGTCCATGAGCTTTTTGTCATGAATCATCATCATCTCTATCTCCTACCTTGGAGACAAAGGGGGGCTCCATTCTTTGTCAGGGTGGATTCAGGGATACGGTCTTGCTCCTAGGGATGATATATGGATCCTTTGTTTGCAGGCGTCGCGATGTTGCCATGAAGGTTTTGCCCGCCTTCCCTTTTTTTTTCTTTGCCCGACCTCCCTGCGGACTGATGTCACAGTGGTTCTTGGTTTCGTCCATGTCCCCTATGCTTCAATTTTTTTTGTTGTTCTTGGAGCATTTTAGTTGGACAGTTAATTTTTTTAGAACAATTTTCATTTGTTCTTTTGTCTGTCCATTTTGCCTGAAAAAAGTCTGTAGAACCACATGTTGCTGCGTTTATTTTTTTTCGTCATCTTTCTTCAAAGCCCAGGTTACATCCGTACATGCAACGGCCCCAGTTTAAGCGCGTAAATGCTTATTTTCAGTTTCGTTGTTGTGCCTTGTTTTTTTCGTTTTGTTTTAACTGGACCTCTTTTTGCTTGGCCTGCCCTATTTTTGATCTTTTGTCGTGCTGCAAGATCCTGTTTGTTTTTGAAGACCCCAAGTATTGAAGGGTCCACGTTTGGGCTCTGTTTTATCATTCGTATGTTTTTGCTGTGGCTGGGTACTGATCGTTCTATGTGATGACTTTGGTCTTTTTGGGCATTCAGTTTCACTCCTGCCTTGTGTCCCTGCAGATAACTCGATATGAATTTTTTTTTATCTTAAAAAGTCCCCTGCTAACGGGGCGGGGGGGTCATCAGCATGTCTTGGTTGGTGATATTCTTTCCCTCCTGTTCCTGTTTTAACCCTTTGCTCCCGCACTCTACCCTTCAACGCAAAAATTTAACCCCTGTGACCCCCCCATCTATCGGGGGTGAGGGAGAAAAGGGTAATTTTTGTTTGCAAGCTAGTAGTTGCAAAGAGGATGCGATGGACAAGGAGTAAAGGGGGGGAGTCATTTCCTACCCCTTGGAAGTAAATTTGGAAACAAATTTTTCAGTCACAATTTTGGCCATATTCTCTTACATTGCAAAGTGTGTACAGCAGATGGCCCTCCATTGACTGTTACTTCAAAAGACTAGCACCCAGATCCACTCAACACTGCCTGTGGCCAAAAAACAGTGTCTGTGGCCAAAAAACAGTTCTGTGGCCCAAAAATAACACTGTCCCTGTGGCCCCAAACAAACACTGCCTGTGGCCAAAAAAACCTGTGGCCAAACAACACGGCCTGTGGCCAAACAATACGCCTGTGGCCAAACAACACTGCCTTTTTGGCCAAACAACATTTTTTTGCCTGTGGCCAAAACAACAGTGTCTGTGGCCAACAACAAGTGTCTGTGGCCAAATAACCCCGGGGTGCCCCAAACAACACTATCGGGCCCCAAAAAAAAACACGTGGCCAAACAACATGCCTTGGGGCCAAAAAACCTGTCTGTGGCCAAAAACATGCTGGGGCCAAAACAACACTGTTGTGGCCAAAAAACACTCCCTGGGGCCAACAACACTGCCTGTGGCCAAACAACACTGTCTGTGGCCCAAACAACACTGTGGGGCCAAAAAATACTGTTGTGGCCAAACAACATGCCTGGGGCCAAACAATACTGCCTGTGGCCAAACAAAATGTCTGTGGCCAAAAAACATGTCGTGGCCAAACAACACTGCCTGTGGCCAAACAATACTGCCTGTGGCCAAACAACACTGCTGTCCCCAAACAACACTGCTGTGGCCGACAAAAACTGCTGTGGCCAGAAAAACACTGCTGGGGCCAGAAAAACCCACTGCCTGTGGCCAAACAACACTACCTGGGCCAAAAAAACACTCCTTGGGGCCAACAAAAACACTACCTGTGGCCAAAACAAACTGCCTGGGGGCCAAAAACCTGCCCTGGGGCCAAACAACACCCCTGTGGCAAACAACACTACCTGTGGCCAAACAAACACTGCCTGTGGCCCAAAAACACTGCCTGTGGCCAAAAACATCCCTGTGGCCAAACAACCTGTCTGGGGCCCCAAAAAAACATGCCTGTGGCCAAAAAACACGCCTTGGCCAAAAAACACTACCTGTGGCCAAAAACACTGCCTGGGGCCAAACAACATGCCTAGGGGCCAAACAACACTCCCTGGTTAATAGGGTGAGGGAATCAAAGGGTTTAAGTTTTTTTTTTGCGGGCCGGTTGACAGTGCAGGGTGTGGGGACAGGGGTGCAGAGTAAAGGGTTTTTTGTAATACGGAAAAGGTGACAAAGAAAACGATTGTTAACCCTTAAAAAAATGTCCCCCAAAAAGTCTAAAAGGGGCTGTCTAAAAGTTTCGATTCTTTGCAGACCTTCCACCAGGCAGGGTCTGTTTTGAGGCTAAATGTCATGGCAGCCAGCTTGCTAGACTTGGCATGTGAGAGTTTTTGTTTGAGTCTTGAATGGCAGAGTCAGGAATCACTGTCTTGCGTAAAGTCTGTGCGGTAAGTTGAAAGGAGTATACTTAGAAATAGCTGCAGTGTTTTTTTTTATTTTTCTTTTTTACAACCAAGTTAATGGAAAAATGAATGAACCAAATCAGTCAAAGAAAAAAAAGAAAGAAAAAAAGAAAGAACAAATACCAAATTAAGGTTTAGATTTGGGGAAACAAAAGTCAAATTCATGGGCGTTGCCTTTGTGTGTGAGCTCATAAGAATAGAATTAAAAGGGGAAATATCATTACTGCTGGTAGGGATGGGGAGGGGGAGCTTGTAACTGTTGAGCTACATTGTTACCTTTTGTATTACCCTGCCATGTCTTTTTTTCGGGGGATTACTGCAGGGAGTGGGGTGTGGCATACAGTTGAGGACATCGCAATACACCCCCTCGTGACGAAACCCCCCGCCATTTCATCACTCACTGATCATTTCTGTGATGACTGTTCTACGAACTGAAAGGGATAAAAATGTTGTCCCCACAATCTTTTAAAAAAACCCATATTTTATTACTATATTAGGAGAGTTTCCCCCCAAATTTTAATTGTATTGTATTATTTCATGATGATGTTGTACAAAATGTACAGAGGGGAACTGTAGTCACTGGCCATTTTTGTGAGAAGTCAATATGTTGTGTTAATTTAGGGGGAGTTATATGAAAAAGTATGTTGTATTAATTGGGGTGGAGTTTTGTGGAGAAAAGTCAGTATTTTGAAAATTAAGTAGGTGAGTTATGTGAGAAAGTCATTTGTTGTATTAATTAGGGGAGTTTTTGTGAAAAAAGTCATTATGTTGTTTTTAAGTGGGTTTTTTGAGTTATGTGAAAAAGTCTTATGTTGTATTAATTAGGTGGATTTTTGTGAGAAAGTCATTATGTTGTATTAATTAGGTGGAGTTATGTGAAAAGTCTTATGTTGTATTAATTAGGTGGAGTTATGTGAGAAAGTCTTATTTGTATGAATTAGGTGGAGTTATGTGGAAAAAGTCATTATGTTGTATTAATTAAGTGGAGTTATGGGGAAAAAGTCATTATGTTTTTTTAAAAAATTTAGGTGGATTTTGTGAGAAAGTCATTTGTTGTATTATTAGGTGGAGTTATGTGAGAAAGTCTTTATTTTATTTAATTTGGGCGTTATGTGAGAAAGTCTTTGTTGTTTTAAATTTAAAGGGGAGTTTTGTGAAAAAAGGTATTTTTTGGGTTTTAAATTGGTTGGGTTATGTGAAAAAAGTCATTATGTTGTATTAATTAGGTGGAAGTTTGTGAGAAAGTCATTATGTTGTTTTAAATTTAAAGTGGAGTTTTGTGAGAAAGTAATTTTTTGTACTAATTACCAGTTATGTGAGAAAGTCAGTGTTGCAAAAATTACAGTTAGATCTGTGCAATTGTATCTTTTCCCATGATGACTGTTGTATAAATAAAAAACAAAACTGGGCACAGGTGTCTTTGTGACGTGTTGGGTTTTGGGCATGGGTCAATTTTGTCAGTGTGTGGTGTGTGTGTATGGTGTGTACTTTTTTTTTGTGTGTTTTGTGAGTGTGTGTGTGGGTGTTGTTGTGTGTGGGTGTGTTTGTGTGTGTGTGTGTGGTGTGTTGTGTGTGGGTGTGTGTGTTTTTTAGTGTGTTTTATGAGTGTGTTTGTGTGGTGTATCTGTGTGTGTTTAGATGGGGGTTTCCTCCATTCTTATTTATTAGCGCAGTGAGTTCGATCAAATCTATATTTTGATGAACAAAAGTGGAGTAG
>JAPXFY010007464.1:0-10746 GCA_030674185.1 Monoplex corrugatus | reverse complement strand
TGAACGCATGGATCTGATTTTTTTGGGGAATTTCTTCTTGTGGACTGGGGTAAAAGTAGTAAGAGGCGTGCCAGAGAAGGAAGGGTCGGTGGGCATGGTTGACAGGGTGTCCTGTCAAGCCTGTCACGAAGAGTTTGTATTTTGGTGGTGAAATACTTGGAGAATACAGATGGGAGTTCTTCATTTGTGTGTTTTGTTGGGAGAGGTAAATCTTTTCGTGTGCCAAGGAGATGATTCATGGTTGTAAAGAGTTCTTTTGAAGAACAGGCATTCAGGAGTTTGGTTTGGAAATAGCTTGTTTTTGCAGATGCAATGAGGGTGGATACTTTGTTTTAGAGGCTTGGAAAAGTTGCCTATGTACTGTGAGTTTGGATTTGCACCAGCGGCGCTCTGCTCTGCGGCGGGCACGTTTGCACAGCAATCTCATGCTAAAGACACTAAAACATACATAAAAAAACAGGCCTAAACTACCTAAAATTGCTTCCGCATATCTCATTTTTCCTGGAGCCAAAATGCACGTAATACAGGTACCCAATTATCACTGCCAAAGTACTAAGACTTTATTGAACACATACAGGTGAACGGACCAGCAAGGCAGATAATGATAGGCAGAAATGACAGAAAGCAAAGGAACAAGGTAGAAACAAAGAGAGTGACAGAAAAGAGGAAATTTCTAGCAGAGAATTTCCAGAAGATGGGGATACTATTTATACTGAAAGAACCCCCCGCATCCCCACAGGGAACACTCTGCTAACTGTGCTAAGTGATTAAGAAATTGATCAGTAGTTTAAACAGGACTGAGCTCAGCGACCAAAAATCTTACCTATAGCTCAAAAAAGGACTGTGCTCAGTGACTAAAAGACCTATCAATTGTTAAAACAGAAATGTGTGTAATGACTAAATATATCGATCAGTAGGTAAAACAAGACTGTGCTTACTGGCTAAAAGACCGATCCGTGGATAAAACAGGACTTGCTCAACGGCTAAAACTGAGTAAAAGGCTAATAAGTCGCAAAACCAGGACTGTGCTCAGTGGCTAAAAGACCAATCAATGAGCTAAAACAGGACAGTGCTCAGTGGCTAAAAGATCGATTAGTGGCTAAAACAGGACTGTGCTCAGTAGCTAGAACAGGACTATGCTTAGTGGCTAAAAGATCGATTAGTGGCTAAAACAGGACTGTGCTCAGTGGCTAAAAGATCGATTAGTGGCTAAAACAGGACTGTGCTCAGTAGCTAAAACAGGACTGTGCTTAGTGGCTAAAAGATCGATTAGTGGCTAAAACAGGACTGTGCTCAGTAGCTAAAAACAAGGACTGTGCTTAGTGGCCAAAAGATCGATTAGTGGCTAAAACAGGACTGTGCTCAGTGGCTAAAAGATCAATCAATAGCTAAAACAGGACTGTGCTCAGTGGCTAAAAGATCGATTAGTGGCTAAAAACAGGACTGTGCTCAGTGGCTAAAAGATCAATCAATAGCTAAAACAGGACTGTGCTCAGTGGCCAAAAGATCGATTAGTGGCTAAAACAGGACTGTGCTCAGTGACTAAAACATCAATCAATAGCTAAAACAGGACTGTGCTCAGTGGCTAAAAGATCGATTAGTGGCTAAAACAGGACTTGCTCAGGGGCTAAAAGATCAATCAATACCTAAAACAGGACTGTGCTCAGCGGTTAAAAGACCAATTAATGAGCTAAACAGGACTGTGTTCATGGCTAAAAGACCCATCAAAAAGCTAAAACGGGACTGTGCTCAGTGGCTAAAAGATCGATCAGTGGCTAAAACAGACTGTGCTCAGTGGCTAAACTAAAATACCAATCAATGAGCTAAGACAGGACAGGATTTCTGCCTATCATTATCTGCCTTGTGGTCCGTTCACCTGTATGTGTTCAATAAAATCTTAGTACTTTGGCAGTGATAATTGGGTACCTGTATTACGTGCATTTTGGCTCCAGGGAAAATGAGATATGGGGAACCCAATTTTTTAGGTAGTTTAGGCCTGTTTTTTTAATATATGTTTTAGTGTCTTTAGTTATGTTTCAATTTGAATTCGGGTTTATTTTTAAATCTCCTGTGTGAAAAATTTTGGACAGAGTGGTCAACGCTAGGGGCATCTCCTTAGTTTGTGTTCGTGAATGCACTGATAGGTGTACATAATTTTGTTTTCGTTTTTTACTTGTTGAAAGTGGTGTACGTTTTGAACGGTTATAGCTAAATATGGCTCTATGCAATCGGCTGGGTTTTAAACAAAAATTCAACAGTAACAATTTGTCTGTTCTTTTCTTTGAAGAAAAAGATACCCCAGATACACACGTCTTTTACATGTAAACAAGATTGTTCCAGTGATAGACTGATACAAATTAGTAAGAAAAAAATGTAGGCTAGATAAAACGTAGGCTAGGTAGGACCTCAGGACCTGGCCAGCTCCTGGGTTTATGTGCAGGCTTAAGGCTTTGTGTCATGATCACAATCACATGGCCCCCTGTGACGTTAGTGCATTTGGAAATTTCCCATTCTGAGCGCGGAGACGTCATCTTGAGAAACTGAAACTGAATATGAATCTCAGTGATGCATCTATGAACTTGGATGAGACGCCGGGTCATTTGGGTTAGTCCTTCCCAACGAATCCTTGTCACGCTCCACTCTCGGTTGGAATATTCACTACCAAAAAAATGACATAAAATCTTGTTTTTGAACATTGCTTTGTTAGCCATGAAAAATCCGTTCTCCAAACAGTGCAAGTCAAAGGATGAAGATCATATGACATTGACGTTTTGACTAGATAAGTACAATTAACAATAAATAACTTTTTTGAACTTAAGTCTGAATAAGAGCTCAGAGTGTTTTGGCATTCAGTTTACAACCCGCAAAGTAAACCCCACAAGTGTTACATGCTTCACATGAACAGAATCATACCCAAATTTGGCCTGGTTCTTTTCTTTTTAATTAAAAAAGTGGACTGCTATCTTAAAAAATTTTGTGGCGGACGCATTATTGTACCCAATTGCCCGAGCACTACCACTTCCCTCCTCTCCCTCTGTCTCTCTCACATACACACACACACATGAAAACCACAAACACCCCAAAACACACACACACACACTGACACACACACACACACACAACACTGACACACACACACACACCACACACAACACACACACACACACCACACACACACACCACCCCACACACACACACACATACTGACACATTCGTTAAATTGATCCCACAGTCAGCCACAGAGCCCAAGTCATACCTAAAGTATCACAACTTTTTATGGCCAAAAGTTACACAGAAAAAAACTATAATGACCATCAACACAGGAGTATTTTTAAACAGGAACCCACCAACAGGCTGGCATTGATGGTAGTCTGGAATCAGTCTGAGGAAATCCTTCAAAGAGCCATGTGGAAAAAAAACAGGGGGGAAAGAATAGTTGTACTCACACGTCTCCTTCCATTCCCCGAATTCCTTCATCGAGGCAGTGTGGAGGATGTGAGGGGCATTGAGAAATGCCAGTGTAGTGGCATAAGTTACAGATGCAAAACTCGTTCTCTCCTTCATAATGTCTCGCATTGACTATTGCAATTCACTCCTGTCTGGTCTTCCCTGCCTCCCCCCAATCACATCCTGCAGTGCATTCAAAACAATGCTGCACGCCTTGTACTAAAAAAGAAAAAAAAACTGACCAATATATCTCCTCTCCTGGCACAACTTCACTGGCTCCCTGTATCAAAGCGCATACAGTACAAACTAGACACCATGTGCTACAAAAGCCTCAATAACGCAGCCCCCGATTACCTGTCCCAAACTTACTTGAGATCAAGTTCCCTCATGTACCCTCCGCTCTGCCTCCGATCCCCTGACTTTTCGCTTTCCACGCACTAAGTTCGATACCTATGGTCCACGAGCCTTCTCTGTTTCTGGTCCACTTTCCTGGAACAAACTTCCTCTCTCTGTCCGTCAGCAACCTACTTTTGTCTCCTTCAAGTCCGCTCTCAAAACTCACCTTTTCTCCTCTGCATAAAATCCTGACCTCACTCAACCCCTCTGCAGCCTGTCTCCACTCGGAGGGGAATCACATTGTAATATATAATTGTATAAATATGCTGTCTATAATTTTCCATTGCTTTTATTCTTTCTCCCCATTTATAGCCGTGGTGCGTGTGCGTGTGCGTGTGCGTGTGCGTTTGTGGGGTGTGTGTGTGGGGGTGTGTGTGTGTGTGTGGTAGGTGTGTGTGTGGGGCGTGCGTGCGTGCGTGTGTGTGTGTGCGTGCTGGGTGTGTTTCTGTTTTAGCCTTAGATTTGATTTTTCAAGATTTTGTCTATAAAATAAAATTATTGTTGTATTGATGTTGTCACGCACACCACCCAACCCCATTTACCCTCAATGGTTGTTAGCTGATGTATGTCGTTCTGATATTGTTTTCCATGATAAACAGGAAACAAAAACAGAACAAAAAACAAAAACAAAACGAAAAACAAACAAAACCCAAAAAAAAAAACAAGTTTTTGGATACAGTGAAGTTCTCTCTTCGTTCTGTTCAAAGCATTCAGTGCTTATTTTTTTATTGCCACTGCACTCCAAAAATATTTCTTTCTCTTGTTCTTTCTGTATTTCAAGTACGGTTGTTTTGTTTTGTTTTTATTGTTTCTTGTAGTATTTCAGAGTACGTAGTCTTGTATGAAAACCAACCACTGTGTTTGATCATACACCAACCGTATAGAGGACCACAGAAGTCTGGAATGGCCATTAAACCAGTAATTACAATCTGTTGTTAAGCACTGGATGTTGTCTTTCACTGGACACTGGCACCCTTTTGAGACTTTTACTCTTGTCTGTAATTGAAGGTGTCTCGTCTTTTAGGATCTTGGGTTTTAAACTTTAGTTTATTTTGGTTCGTTTCCCCCTAACACATGTAAATTTCTGTTTTTCCTCCACTTCAGTCGATTTCTCAGCCTTGGATTTAAACTTGCATGATGTATGTAAGTTTGTCTCGGAGCTTTTCCTGTATCCTGTCTAATTTCATGAAAGCCTAAGGGTCGCCCAAAATTCCGGACCAAAATTGTGATTTTTTGTTCTGCAACTTCTAACAGGAGAATGGCTTAAATTTTTGGCAGGATTTCTCACAAAAGATCAAAGTTTTAGAAAATAATAAATAAATGACCACAGATGGTAAAAAAAGGCTAGGAAAAAAAATTTAAATCATAAAAGGCGCAAAAAAGTTAGTGCAAACGCCCAAAATTTGCAATATTGCCTGCATTATGAGAGAAGAACTATAAGTCCAGCAGCAACAAAACTTGGCGCCCATGCACAGAAGACAATTAGCTGTAGTTGAAGTAAAACCAGTCTTATATGTTGAAAATCTTGCTATCAGTTGTGTTACCAAAAAAAATAAAATATTTTATTAAAAATCTTGGATTAAAAATTGAAAAAAAAATCGAGTTATTGTAGATTTTACATCAATCTGAAGCTAGGGCTAATATGAAAATGGTGTTCAAAGTTTGAAATGAATAGGTGAATAATTGTGGGAGATTAATGACGACAAATTGGGATATCTTTCAGGGGGATGTCAGGACCCTTTTGAACAGCCAAATAGGCCCTGTCTTTGAGCAAACATGCCTAGCCACTTTCGTGGCCGGTAAGACAACCCCTGTGGTTGAAGTAAGGCAAACGTTGGGAGCTTCCAAACTACTGTCAAGACTACAGTAAGGGGATAAAGGAGCTGGCAGCTATGCTGGTGGCAGGACGGCTGCCCGAAAGGAGATTTGAGACCAGAGTGGGACGAGAGAGGGGTCTTGGTTCGGAGGCTGGGCTGGACCTGGTTGTGGCTGTGTCCGGGGGGTTTATAATCTCCCCGTCATGCGTTCAGTTCGTAAACAAGACAACTGATGGACTGGGCCCGAATGGGTCATGCAACGCATAGCAGTCCCTCTTTGCTTGATCAAATGAATGTCGAGTGGAGTCGGGAGCTTGGAAAGGGGAAATTCTCGGGGGAGGTGGCGGGGCATTGGTGCTGGGGTTCTATTTGCACCTTGTGTTGTTTCGGGTTTAAAACTAAACGGAGGTGAGGTGTTTGTTGTTTGCTTGGGTGATTGGTTTGGGTTTGGGTTTTTGCTCGTTTTCCAAAAAAACATACATGCTGATGTACATTAAAAGAAACAGGAGGAAACGAAAATGATGGGAAGCCCTGGATGATACGTATTCATGTACGGGCAAACTGGATTTAATGGCCACAGAATCTAAGTAAACTTTTCACAATTCTATGGTGGCGATGATGATGAGGATGATACTTATGCGCTGCCGGAGCTCCATCTAGGGTTGAGACTATGTGACAAAGTAGTGCTCTACGATTATTATTGTAGCAAATCCTGGCGTCTACCAGGGTGAGAGATACAGACACCTGCGATGTTGGTCAGGAGATTTGAGTAACACAATCAATGACGCTTCGGGAAAGTACGTTAGATTCGGTTGTATGGTCCCGGTCTTCTGATGAGCCCATATCGCTCTCAACTGTGGGTAGAAGCCCGGTTTGGAGCCAAAAGCTCCTACAATGATTTGACAGAACCAGAATTAATGGGATTCAAACCCACTACCTTCCAGGTGGCATTCTGTTCTGCTAACCGCTGAAACCTCGGCAACTGGCGATAATTGGAAATTAGGTGGCTCATGTATTTGACAACGACGTTATCCACGGATCAGCTTGTTCTGTCCTATTTATTAGAGAAACTGGGTCATGCTATTTTAAGAATTTTTGTAGATAAAAAAATATTATTGTCCCTCAGTTCCCCCTAGTTCCCACCTCCCACCTCTCTCTCTACACTCACACCATACGGAGAGAGAGAGAGAGAGGAGGGGAGAGAGAGAGGGAGGGGAAGAGAGAGAGAGAGAGAGAGGGGGAGAGAGAGAGATACACGCACTCACACGGTTATTCATTAAATTGATGTGAAATACAACCACAGAAGCCAAATCATATCTCAAGTATTTACGACTTTCTTATGGCCAAATGTTACGTACAATAGTTCAGTTTCACATGATGTCGTCTCCGTGCTTGGAATGAATTCCACACGCACTAACGTCACAGGTGAACATGTAAATGGAGAAGATCCAGAATGATCATCCCCACAAGCTTTAACACTGCACATAAATCCATGACCCTGGGGAGTCCTGTGGTCCTACTGGCATATGTTTTCTTTTTTTTTATTTAAATCTTATACTAGTATCAGTCTGTCATTGTTGAAAGAAAAGCAAAGAAGAACTGGATGACAAAAGAAAAATTAGGCTTGATGGAATAACAGAGGAGTGCAAAAGGAAAAAGAGGAGGATTACAAAAAAAATACATTAGGAAATCTGGAATAGGTGCAATAAAGCTAGAATACTAAAAGATACATTAGGAAAACAGGAATAGGTGCAATAAAGCTAGAATACAAAAAAAATACATTAGGAAATCAGGAATAGGTGCAATAAAGCTAGAATACTAAAAGATACATTTAGGAAATTCAGGAATAATTTAGGGGGGGCAATAAGCTAGAATACAAAAAGTACATTAGGAAATCAGGAATAGGTGAAAATAAAGCTAGAATACAAAAAGATACATTAGGAAATCAGGAATAGGTGCAATAAAGCTAGAATACAAAAAGATACATTAGGAAATCAGGATTAGGTGCAATGAAGCTAGAATACAAAAGGATGAAAAGGAAAATCAGGAATATGTGCAATGAAGATAGAATAAAAAAAGATACATTAGGAAATAAGGAATAGGTGCAATGAAGATAGAATAAAAAAATATACACAAGGAAATCAGGAATAGGTGCAATTAAAGTTTAGAATACAAAAATGTACATAAGGAAATAAGGAATGGGTTTGAAATTTAAAGCTAGAATACAAAAAATATACACAAGGAAATCAGGAATAGGTGCAATGAAGCTAGAATACAAAAGGATGAAAAGGGAAAATTTAGGAATATGTGCAATGAAGCTAGAATAAAAAAAAAAGATACATAAGGAAAGCAGGAACGGGTGCAATAAAGCTAAGGAAGCTTGGCTGGAAACAAAGTGCAAAAAAAAAAAGAAAAAGAAAAAAAACACAGATGACCAACACAAAACAGATCCTCTAAGTATGTTCAGAAACATTGAAGGACATTGCTCACAGGTAAACGAAGGTGCACATCAAATTGATGGTATGATTATCATGGAAAAAAAGACAAATATTAGAGATATGGGAGAATACATTAAAGACCCTTTTGGCGATAAGAGAAAGGAAAAAACACATTTATAAGAACGTTGAAAGGGCCAACCGTAATGAAAGATGAAGTTAGAGCAGCGTTTAAAAAGATGAAATGGGGAAAAACCCAGGACCAGACAATGTTACTACAGAAATGATTGAAGCTCTAGATGAATTTTGTATTGATTAAAATTAAAACAGTCTTCTTAAATGAAATTTATGAAACCAGAAAAATCTCTAAAGATATACCAAAATCAATTTTTATTGTACTTCCAAAGAAAGCAGGGGCTATACAATGCCAAACTCTATCGCACAATCAGCTTGATGGGTCTTGTGACAAAAATTCTATTAAGAAAAAATCATGATGAGGACAAGGAACGAATAAAAAGAAAATTGTAAAACAACAAAGTGGATTTGTCAAAGGGGAAAATGAAACTATTTATGCCATATACACCAAAAGAACTTTAGCAAGCAGAAGATCAAGAGAGTTGAATAAGGAATTTACATTGATGTTTTGTTGATTATACCAAGGCCTTTGATTCAGGTAAGACACGAAGAATTAATCAACCAATAGAAAGGCTCAATGTTGATGGAAAGGATCTAAGAATAAAAAAGAATATGTTTTGGGGAACAAACAGCAGGAATGAGAGTAAAAAATGATAAAAGTCTTTCCCAAATTATAAAAAAGGGGTTTAGGCAGGGATGTGTTCTGTCACCAGATTTGCTTTCATTTTATAGCGAAACCCCATCATGAGAAACCTAGAAGAATGCCCTGGGAAAAAAGGCCCTGGAGGAAAAATGATAAACAATCTTCGTTATGCGGGTGACATCGTTCTAATTGCAGAAAATGAAATAGACCCGGGAAAAGTTGTGACTATGATAGAAATACAAAGCAAAAAATAAAGGGCTGGAGTATACAGCAAGAAGACTGAAGTAAAAAAACAAGAAATCCATTCATGCAAAATAACAGCAGTGGCACAACATTGAGACAAGTTGATAAGGTTAAATATTTGGGAACAGTCGTCTCAAAAAGACGACAGATGCACATTAGAAATAATCAGCATTATCGGCCCAGCTAAAACAGGCATTCAGGAAAATGAAAAGCGTGCTTACCAACAAGTCCTATCAATTAACATCAGGAAAAGAATTCTTCGGTGGGTTATATAGAATGATACTCTTGTGTCCATGGACGTGAAGCTTTGACAGTCAAAAACGCACAGTCAGAACAAGATTGAGGCGGCTGAAATGTGTTTTCCAAGTATAATGTTAAGAATTCCATGGACAGCAAAGACAAAAACGAGACGGTCTTGAAAGTGGCAAACAACAAAAAGAACATTAAGAAAAAGATCAGGAAAAAGGCAAGCACATTTATAGGACATTTTATGAGGCGAGACAAATTTGAGTTCCTAGTCCCCAACCGGAAAGCTGGAGGCAAAAAGACCCACCAGGGGGGAAAATATTGGACAGACTTATGGAGTGGATGAAGACAAACGGGTGAGAGGTGTTCTTGCAGTGAAAAACAGATAGTTTGTAGGGGGGGGGGGGGGGGCAATGATCACCAACGCCATGGGCAGGCAACATGATGATGAAAGAAAAATCATTTTTTTCTTTTTAACCTGACCAATATACTTAAGCAACTGTGCTTTTTAGAAAGATCTCTTCTCTGATATTTTCCTGCTTTCAGCTTACTGCCACGAAGAGTGAGAAGAATCGCCCCGGGGACAAGTAGAAGTTGTGACAGTAGCTTCTCTGTGGAAAGACCGATTGTCTTATCCAGTGCTCTTATACATGTGGTTTGTCTTGGTACGTTCTAGTTTCTGGTGGCATATCATAAAATCAAATACATATGCTACTTTCTGTGGTAGGCATATCATACATCAAATACATATGCTACTTCTGTGGTAGGCATACATACATCAAAATACATATGCTACTTTCTGTGGTAGGCATATCATACATCAAATACATATGCTACTTTCTGTGGTAGGCATTCATTACATCAAATACATATGCTACTTTCTGTGGCAGGCATATCTACATCAAATACATATGCTTCTTTCTGTGGTAGGCATATCATACATCAAAAATTGCACTTTCTGGGTGGCATATATAAAACAAATACATATGACTTTTTGTTGGTAGGCTATCATCATCAAATACATATGCTACTTCTGTGGTAGGCATATAAACACAAATTCATATGCTATTTCTGTGGTAGGCATACATACATCAAAAATATGCATTTCTGTGGTAGGCATATATACATAAAACTATGCTACTTTCGTGGTAGGCATATTTACACAAAAACAATGTACTTTTTTTGGTAGGCATACTACATCAAAAACATATGCACTTTTGTGGCAGGCATATATACACAAATACATTGTATTTCTGGGGGAATCATAATCAAATACTATGCTACTTTTGTGGTGGCATTCATTACTCAAATACAATGCTACTTTTTGTGGTAGGGCAATATACATCAAATACTTTGCTACTTTTGTGGCAGGCTTTTTCCAAAA
>JAPXFY010007463.1:0-10747 GCA_030674185.1 Monoplex corrugatus | reverse complement strand
CAGACTGATCATAATGGCATGTCCAACAGGGATAGAAATGCATGTGGTCATTGTGAAAGCTTGCGCACTGGACAGTGTACCGTAATTCCCTTTTGGTGTGATGTACCCTGAAAACGGCGAAGTCTTCACGAACAGTAGGTTCTGTGGCATAGAATCGTTTCCTGAAAAAAAAAACAATAAGCCAACAGACAACCCAACCACCAAACCATCCCCTAAACCAACCAATCATCCAACTCATCCACCCACCCATTGAAATAAGAAAGAAAGAAAGAAAGAAAGAAAGAAAGAGAGAGAGAGAGAGAGAGAGAGAGACTTCAGACTTCAGACTTCAGATGGTTTATTCATATAGAAGGGGGATACACATAATTATGCATTCTCACAATCATATAAACATTAACTAAGCAATAACCATATTTCTAATCTGAAATATTTTGTACAAAAGCATAACAAATAAGCGAAAAGAACATAAGATACAAACATTCTATTCATATTCGAGCCTTGCATCCACTGGGCAGAATTAATTCTAAAAAGACTCAAGAAATTGCTGTCTCTCTAAATTTAAATGCTTTGTATAGAAATAAAGCTAAATTTCGAACAACTTTAGTAGAAGTTGATGACATCAATAAAGTAAATTTTAATAAGGAAGGTTGTCTATAATATTTTGAGCTTATGTATTTCTCACGAATAGAATGGAGTGCTGGATAACATAATACAAAATGTACTTCATCTTCTTTTGATATTTTGCACAATGGACATAATAGATCACGATCACTATGTGCTCTGTATCTAAAATAATGAACTGTGATTTCCGATATACCTAACCTAAATCGTGTCATTGTATATTTTAGATGTCTATCCATATCTATCTTTAAGTAGGATTTCAAATCATGCACACCAGAAAAAGTACTGTATGTGTTATACCTTTCACTATTTTGAGTATGTTCGTTCCATTCCTGCCACCTACAATCAATTAAACGTTGACGAAAAACACGAATGAATTGATTCAGTCTGCGAACACCTTGACAAAACCATACAACACCAAAACCATAGTTAAACAAGCAAATACGTACATTGGATGCCCAGTTTTGCTTACCTTTAGCATCTAAATCATATAACATATTATATGCTTTTCGTGGAATTCTATGGTCTTTCATATGCAACAATTTAAGCCAGTAGCGAACACAATTAACTGCAGAGTTTATGTATATGGGATGGCGATTTGTTACACCATATACAAGATCATTAGGTGTTCACATATTAATTCCTAGAAATTTTTTCAAATCAAAAGTATGAACTGCTTCACAATGAATTGCAGCTTTACTTAATCCCCATAGCTCAGACCCATATTGTGCGATAGGTTGTACCTGAGAATCAAATAATTTAACAAACACATCGAAAGAATTAATATTAAAAAGGTACACCTTCTGCATAATGAAAAGCAAAACATTTTTAGCTCTGCTGGATAACTCTTTGCATATTGCAACAAAGCTCAAACGAGTAGAGAACAGTATTCCAAGATACTTGTACACATTTACCACGGACATTGCATATCTGCCATATACCCATCGTTTCCTTGCACCCAAATACCCACCCTTTCTAAATACTATGATATTACTTTTTGACATATTGACCTTTAAATGAAGCGCAGCTGCTGCGCGTTGCAGACTGTTTAACTGTGTTTGAAGTCCAGTGACTGTTTCTGCCATCAAAACAACATCATCTGCCAGCAAAAGAATGAATAATTCAAAAGCATCACGAGATAGAACAGCACCGTGTCTTCCATTATTAATCACCTCAATCGCCAATTCGTTTATAAAAAGAGAAAATAACATTCGACTGCATGGATCACCTTGTTTCACTCCTGCAGTGCATTTAAAATAGTCTGTAAGTTTAACACAACATCGAACCTTGGATTTTACCTGATCACACATGCTTCTGATACATCGATACAGTTTACCTTTTATATTGTTTTTGAGAAGAATAGGCCAAAGTATATTTCTGTTAATCGAATCAAACGCTTTTTCAAAGTCAATAAATGCCACAGATAGTTTTCGATTATTGGCAAACTGTTTCTGTACAAGAGCTAGCAAAGTAAACATATGGTCAACAGTTGAGTATCCCTTTTTAAAACCAGCTTGATGGTCACCTGTGATATTATTTTCTTCTATCCATTCTTGTAATCTATTGTTGATTATTATGCCAAATAGTTTACTACTTATGTCACTAATCGAAATTCCTCTATAATTATTGGGATTATTAATTTCTCCTTTTTTAAAAAGTGGTAAGATAATAGATTCAGTCCAGTTTGGGGAAATTCACTTTTATCAAATAAAGTATTGAATAACTTTAAGAAAAACTGCATTACTTGCTCACATGAATTCTTAAAAAGTTCACCTGTGATGCCGTCTGGACCAGCAGCTTTCCGGTTTTTCAATTACCTAATTGCAAATTGTACTTCCTCTTTTGATATTGGGCGGTTTATATAGCCATCACTCTCATCAACTAGTACATCCTCATTCTGTGTGTTATCAATGTTGATATCAGTTTCTAATAAAGCTTTGAAGTGTTGGAACCACGTATCCATCGTGATATTACTTATAGGTTGTTTTCTTTTTGAAGTCAATTTGTTAACTGTATTCCAGAATTCTTTTTGGCTTTTAATAGAGTGGACTAATTTGTCAACTATCGCCTTATCAAAATGCTCTTTCTTTTTTGTAAATTTTTATATTCACGTTTAGCAATTACATATTTATTTTGATCTTCAGGTTTCTTTGAGCGGCGACTTGTTTTTAACAGTCTCCTTACATTTCTCCTTGCACACACATTCTTGATCAAACCAATCACCAGGTACTCTCTTGCTGTTTAAGACTACACATTTCTTCATACATTCAGCACTTTCTTTTATACAGTCATTAAACATATTCAGTGCCATATTCACGTTTGTATCTATCAAACTTATAGCATCATCAAATTTTCTACGTTTTCATCTTGACTTAAAGCATCACGATACAGATGTACATATTCATCATTCCAAACGATTCTTTCGATGAGCTGTTCATGCCTTTCATGATCTATGTTTGAAGTATTTTCATTTGGAAAACAAATACGAGCTGTGACAGGCAAATGGTCTGATTCAATTCGTTCAACGATAGACAATTCACATTGGTCATACACAAGCGCAAGATCATTTGAAAATATAAAATAGTCAGTAACACTGTTTCCACTGTCAGAAATATATGTACTCCGACCTTCAAGATCACCTGTACACACACCATTCAAAATACATAGTCCTAAAGCAGTACACAAATTCAGCAGTAATTTTCCATATTTATTTATATGACTGTCTTCTGAACGTCGGTTAAAATTAAGCGATCGGCTTTTGTCGTGCACATCAAAAACATCACTTGCATAGAAATCCTGTGAAATATTAGAAGTTCTGCTGTTCAGATCACCATTCAAAATAACATAAACGTCATTTGTTAACAAACTGTCAGTTAAACATTCTTCAAGTAAACTTATGCCATTATCAAAACCAAAATGACCATAATAAGGGGAGCCCTCTGGAGGTATTGTATTGTATTGTATTGTATTGTATTGGCATCCGTCTGTCTCGGGAGACAATGGAGATTGCGCCTTGGAAGTCATTCTGTGGTGGAACTGCAGCGCCGGCTGTGGCTGTAGAGCCCGATCCTCGAACGGCAGGTCCTGCTGCAGTTGCTGCACGTGAAGATGGTGTCGTCCGAAGGTGCTGACCCTGTCTCTGGCATCTGCGTGCTCTTCTTACCTCCCACTGCTCCTCTCTCCTCTGCTCGGATGTCTTGATAGCCGAACTGATGGCAAGTTTCCAGCTGCTGCGGTCTGCTGCTACCACCTCGAAACCTGCTGGTGCAATGCCACCCGCCTTGAGGTCCCGCTTGCACACATCTTTGTAGCGGAGTATGGGCCTTCCCGTGGGTCTGGAGCCAGTAGCAAGCTCACCATACAAAATGTCTTTGGGTATTCTGCCATCTTGCATGCGGGTAATATGGCCAAGCCAGCGCAAGCGTCTCTTTGTGAGCAGGGCAAACATGCTGAGAGTTCCTGCACGTGTTAGGACGTCCTTGTTGGGGACGTAGTCCTGCCATGAAATGCCAAGAATCCTTCTGAGGCAGCGTAGGTGAAAGCCTGCGTTCTTGACGGGAGATTAGAGTCCAGGTCTCGCACCCATACAACAGTGTGCTCAGCACGCAAGCTTGGTACACTTTAGTCTTTGTCAGCATGGAGTTTTCCCACACTCTCTTTGACAGGCGGGCCATTGCTGCAGATGCCTTGCTGATCCTTGAGTTCAGCTCGGTGTCCAGGTTGAGACTGCTGGAGATGGTGGAACCAAGGTATGTGAAGTCTTCCACCACGTCGAGAGTGCAATTCTCTGCAGTAGTGTAAACAGGCCTGTCCTGCTGACCAAATCAAATGCCTTGGTCAGGTCTATGAAGGCCATGTACAGAGGGCGTCTCTGCTCGCGGCACTTCTCTTGCAGCTGCCTCAGAGAGAATATCATGTCGATCGTTGATCTCTCAGCTCTAAACCCGCACTGCGCCTCTGGGTAGACGCGTTCTGCAAGCGACTGCAGTCTGTTCAGAACGACGCGGGCGAAGGTCTTCCCGACAATGCTTAGGAGAGATATTCCGCGATAGTTGTTACAATCGCTGCGATCTCTGGAGGTATCTGGATCTGGATAATTACGCTGCAGGAGCCTTTTCAGGCTATCGTCGCAGCGGGTGGTAGGAGCACACGGATTGATTTGAATAAGTAGTCCTCATTTATTTTATGTTATTTTTTTACTATAATAACTTAATTTTTCTTATTTATTTATTTATGAGTGAAAATAACTAATTTAAGTGGTGTTTCAACTACAGTTTCTCTTGAGTTTTTAGAACATGACGTTTAGTTTCTTTGCTGTGTCCGACTGGGTGGGGTGGGTGTAGGGGGGGGGAAACTACTGCCCCAACGGACACCCCGAGTTCAACTCAAAGATGTCCTGTTGCGGCGCTGCATCTCCCTAGTCGGGTTAGGGGATGGGGGAGGGGGTGGGGCTGGAAGGGGGCTGGAGAGGGGGGGGGCTGATTTATTTATGGGAGGCAGCTGAGGCCGCTCTGCCCAGGTACATAACAGCAAACATACCATATATTCTTATCTGTTCCAAACAATTTTTTGTCGATAAGAAACACAAAAGTTACTATAATCAACATCAATAACTTTCACGAAGGGAATAAATTCATTCTTTACCAAACAAACCACCCCGCCTGATCGCCTCCCTTGTTTAGATAATTTAATAGCTGGTTTACAGAAGATTTTGTATCCATTAAATGCGTTCGACTGAAAGTCTTCCATAAGAGTTTCAACTAGACAAATAAGATCAAAACTATAGATAAACAAAACAAAATCAGGGTCTGTAATTTTCGAAACTAAGCCATTGACATTCCACAACAGGCCGGCCATCATCCTGTCTGCTTTCCTGCAAGCCATCCTTACTATCAAGATAATCTTTTTTACCATCGATTATCAGATGGTCGAAAACCATTGTTGCTCTTTTTCCATCTTTGCGTGTTGTGTTTAGATGGGGTTTCAGTTTACTTCTAATTTCCCTTACACGAGTAGAAAATCTTCCCCCACAAAAACATTGGATCCTTTCAGTTTTCTTTTACATTTCAAAATTTGGACTTTATCTTTGTAGAAACAACAACGTGCAATTATTGGAGAATCAGGTTTTGCATTTAAACGATGAACGCGATCAAATTGTATGTCACCTGCTATCTCCAATTTGTCAGTGATGAGATCCTGTATTTTACCTTCACATTGTTCATTGGTTTCAGTTTTTCCTCTAGTCATCCCATAAAAAATAAGATTATTTCTTTTTGATCTGCCCTCAAGGTCATCTGTTTTCCTCTCCAGTTCATCTACTTTAGCTAGTAACGCAGAATTAGTTTTCACAAGTTCTTCATTTTCGTTTCTCAGAAATCCCACCTCTTCTCTGAAATCTTTGACCCCACTCTGCAGTGTTGCATATTGTTCGCCAAGTTCCTTTACACTGTTGTCTAATTGACAAAACTTACTGTTCATGTTGGCGTTCATGTCATTGACTTGGGAGGTCAGAGCACTGAGCATCTCCACCACGTCTGCCAGAGTTGGTTCCTGAGAAGGAGGGGGAAGAGGAGTCGCCTGGGCACCACTGTCCGTCTGTCCCGTCATACTGGTCCGATGTCCAACACTAGTCAGTCTGGTCTGCTGTGTACTGTCCGCTCTGGAAGGTGCAGGACCGGGATTCTGTTCCATGTCACTGCACTGAAGCAAAAATCCTCCCTAGAACGTCAGCGAGAGGAGCAATCCTATTATGACACCGTGTAGTCTGGATTTTGCTGTCATGGTGGCAACTCTCATGGCGGCTTTCTTATTGGCCCTCTTCAACATGAATAAGACGTACACTGACTGGAACGTGCCACATGTCGCTCTAAAAGCCAGCAGCATCGACGGCATGGTTCTTTACGGTGCTTCTGCTGAGTATTTTGATGTCACTCTCACGCAGTCCTGAGAAAACGGCGCGAACAAGGAGACGATGTGAAGCGTGTCTTTCGTTTATCGACACTAGGTTACACCCCCGAGAGAGAGAAAGAGAGAGAGAGAGGGGGGGGGGAGAGTTCAGGTTTCAGATATTTATCTACATATTAGGTAATTGCCCCTCATGATGTGTGCAAATACATAAGCTATATGGTCACATGGCATCGTGGCAATCATATCATCATACACATGGTCTGTATTCAATAAAACAGTGATAGCTTCAATTTTAAATGCCGTGTATAAACGAAGCAACAGATTACTAACGTTTAAAAGTCATAAGCAAACTAAGTCGAAACCGGTTTGGGAATTTATTTAAAACAAACAATTAAAAACTTGTGGAACATGTTTTGCTTTCTCAGAGCACTAAGTAAACAAAATGCTTTTCATCTTCCTTCGTGTTCCTTCACAATGGAGAAATAATAGCTCAATATAGATTTGATATCTATGGTCGTAACAGGCGATTTCAGATATGTCATGTCTCTGTAAGTTGAGAGACACAGAAAACACACAATGCATAATTTATTCAAAAAAGCTATCGTCCCTTTGTAAACCAGCGCTGCATCGTACATTAGAACATACTTATACATTTGAAAAGTACTTATATAACAATACTTATATAAACCCTAGACACAGATACGCACTAGTCATTGTTAGAGAAGGTCAACAATATCAATGTAGTTTAATTCGCACACATAACAAATTGTCGTTTCTTAAACCAGTTATGCTAAGACTTTGGGGAGAGGGGAGAGGGGAGAGAGAGAGAAGAGAGAGAGAGAGAGAGAGAGAGAGAGAGATTTGGAACTGGGTTTGGATAATTTGTTTAAGGTAAGCTATAGTCACTGGTGAAATAGTTAGTACACAAAAACGCTTTTAATACTTTGTACACAAAATTCACGCAAGACGTTCAATGACAGGTAGATCAAAATGAACATATAGAACAAAGTATTAACTTGTGTACTCTATCATGACGTGACCTTGTCCGTAAACTGAAATGCCTTATATAAGAAAAAGTAGATTATGTAAAACATCAGATGCTGTTGATGCCATCAATAGAGTACATTTAGATGATGATGGTTGCTTGTAATACTTAGGTCTAAAACATTTCTCTGGACAACAAAGCTGGACAACAAAGCAAAAAGTGCGCGTGCACGTCATCTTCTGTCGAGTTTTTGTCTAATGGGCACAAAATAAATCATTCTCTTTGTGAGATATAAATCTACAGTAATGGGCACTGATTTCTGATATGGCAAATGTAAATCTCGTTGCCACATATTTAAAATATATGCCCATATGCAGTGCTAAATGCTATTTGACTTCACGAATATTACAAAATGTTCTGTAAATATTAAATCTGTCACTGCTTTGAACGTGATTGTTCCATTTCTGCCATCTACAATCAATCGAACGCTGACAGAATTCAAGTACGAATTCATTTAATTTGCCAACACTTTGATTCATCCACACAACACCAAATTCATCTTCAAACATGCAAGCACTTACATTTGACACTCAGGTATGTTTGTATTTAGCGTTGTACGTTTTATGAAGTATTTTATAATTTTCCATCTGTATTAACTCAATCAGTTTGATGAGTCATGTAACAAAAATCCTGTTAAGAATAATCATGATGAGGACAAGGAATAGAATCAAAAGAGAAATAGCAGAAGAACAGTGTGGATTTGTGGAGGGGAAAGGAACTATTAATGCCATATACATCCTAAGAACTATCATAGAGAGGTCAATTGAGATGAATAAGGATTTGTATTTATGCTTTGTTGACTATACCAAGGCTTTCGATCGGGTACGACATGATGAATTGATCAACCAACTGGAGAGACTCAATGTCGATGGAAAAGATCTACGAATGATCAGGAATATGTACTGGGAACAAACAGCTGCAATGAGAATAGAAAACAATATAAACTCTTTTCAAAACATCAAAAGAGCAGTCAGACAGTGTTGTGTTTTGTCACCAGATCTGTTTTCACTATATATCGAAAACATTATGAGAAACCTAGAAGAAGACCCTGGATTAAAGGTTGGAGGGAAAATGATAAACAACATTAGGTACGCAGATGACACCGTGCTAATTGCAGAAAATAAAAGGGACCTACAAAACCTTGTGAATATACTAGAAACAGAAAGCAAAGTAAGGGGTTGGAACTAAACAGCAGGAAGACTGAAGTCATGGTGATCAGTAAAAAACATGAAATCCCCTCCTGCAAAATAACAGCAAATGGCACAACCTTGACACAGGTTAATAAGTTTAAATACCTGGAAACGGTCATTTCATCAGACTGCCGGCAGATGCACATCGGAAATAGCTGGCAGAATCGGCCAAACCAAAACAGCATTCAAGAAGATGACAAGCATTCTTACCAACAAATACCTATCAATTAACATCAGAAAGAGAGTCCTTGAATGTTATATAGAACCAATACTGTTGTACGGATGCGAGGCGTGGACAGTCAGCAAGCAAAGCCAGAGCAGGATCGAGGCAGCCGAGATGTGGTTTCTCAGAAGAATGTTGAGAGTTCCATGGACAGCAAAGAAAACAAACGAGACAGTCTTGATGGAGGCAGACACAAGTAGATCACTCATAAGGAAGATTAGGAAAAGACAAGCAACATTTATAGGTCATTTTATGAGGAAGGGGGATTTGGAGCACCTGGTCACAACGGGAAAGCTGGAGGGAAAAAGAGCACCAGGTAGACCCTGGGAGAGAATGCTGGACGGACTTGCAGAGTGGCTGGGGATGAAGAGGGTGGGGGAGATGCTGGGGGCAACGAGAGATAGAGATGGTTGGAAGTCCATGGTCGCCAATGCCATGCGGCAGGGCACCTGATGATGATGATGATGATTAACTCAAACCAGTAGCAGATGCATCTAACAGCAGAATTTACATATATTGGATATCTGTTTCTTTCTGTACATAAAGTCATTAGGTGTACACATATTAACTCCCAAATTTCTTAAAGGCAAATGTGTGAACTGGTGATATTCTTTTTCCTGTCCCACTTTAACATTGAAATCTCAAATTATTATTGTAATGTCCTGTGATTTACATTGAGCCTTGGCCGTCTCTAACTCTACACAGAAGTCAGATTCGTCTTCAATACTTGCAGATGTTGATGCATATATTTGGGTGATGTTGATATCAAATGACATGCTATCCAACCTAACTGAAAAATGAAACTGTCTGATTTAGACCAATATCCTTTGATAGACTTTGACATGTCACTATGCTTTAAGATGCCAACCCCTTTTACCAGAATATTTAATTGTATACTTGCCTAATGTTATCATGCCTGCTCCCTTCCATCTCACCTATCCTAGTCTTAAAATGTTGGTGTTAAGCCTTTCCATCTATGTCTTGACATTTTCTAATTTTCATTTTTGCAGTAATGTTCTTGCATTCCAAACTGGATTTTATTTATTTTTGAATCTGATGGCAGTAGCTTGATGACGGCTGGGTGTCATTTGCACAGCATAACATTTCTACCAGATGAAAGCGCTGCATTGGAGCCTCTGTTTACGTCGTTTAGTTTTCTTTTCTTTTGACTGCTCACGATTTTAAAGGGAAGATACAATGGTGGTTTCCTGTTGCCTTTTAAGGTTTTTGTGCAGACTGTCTGCTTGCCTTTGTCGTCCCCACAACTATACACAAGACAGTGTGGTGATTTTCTGTTAGGGTTTACTTTCTTAGCCTTAGTCTCTCCCGAAACACCCACAAGGCAGTGGTGCTATTTACCTGTAGCTAGGGGTCTGGTTTGTAGGCGCCAGGGCATGTCCACACGCCAGTAGGCCTACGAGCCCCTCCAGTTTGGCCTGAGTCCATGAAATGTTCAGTTACCGTGTGTCAACGTGCGGTTTGCCGATCATCATCATCATCAGGTGCCTTGCCGCATGGCGTTGGCGATCATAGACTTCCATCTGTCTCTATCTCTTGTTGTTTCAAGCATCTCTTCCACCCTCTTTGTCCTCAGCCACTCTGCAAGTCCGTCTAGTATCTTCTCCCTGGGTCTACCTGGTGCTCTCTTCCCCTCCAGCTTTTCCGTCGTAACCAGGTGTTCTAGTTCCCCCCTCCTCATAAAATGGCCAACAAATGTTGCCTGTCTTTTCCTAATCTTCCTTATGAATGATCTTCCTGTGT
>JAPXFY010007462.1:0-2500 GCA_030674185.1 Monoplex corrugatus | reverse complement strand
AATCTCATCCACCTTACTGATGTACCATTGCGAGTGTTGTTGAAATTTCCCTGACCAGCACTGCAGGTGTCTGTATTTCTCTGGCCTGGTTGATGCCAGGATATTTTACGGCACTAAGTATGGAGTGCAACCCTGTGACATTGATATACGTGGAACTCCATTAGCTTCATGGTGATCATACCTGTAACCATGAAATCATGTCATCTCACCATCGTGAAAATTGTCCAATGTTCTATGGCCCCTTCATGCCTTCACATCGTGATGACTTCAGTTTCGGTTTACTCTACCACTTTCGTGCCTGAGGTGTGTTCATATTGGAGTCTTGGGTGTCAGTAGTTCATTGAGGCTGTCGCTGTGGCCGTAGATGGCCGTCTTCTTACAGGATGTCTTTTTACTCAGTCTGGCTCGTTGACTGAACGATCACTGTCGTTAATAGGAAACCTTGAAGGCAAGTTCCTTAAAAAGTTGGATCTTAACATTCCTTGTTGATTCCCACCGAAGCCAAAATGACCCAGCAGCAGTGCAGAGTCTTCTCCGGTGGGTGACCCCAAGTGAACTTAATTGCTGGTTCTCGTGGACCCTCTGGCACTGAGACTTTGACTGGATGAAGATGGCGTTGATGGAGTGTTAGGGAGCTGGAATGGGCGGCATGAGATCACCACCACTTAAGATGGATGCAAAAAATTCTCTTTCTGTCTCTCTCTGTCTCTGTCTCTATCTCTGTCGATCTCTCTCTCTCTCTCTGTGTCTCTCTCTCTTTTCTCTCTCTGTCTCTCTCTCTCTGTCTCTCTCTCTGTCTCTGTCTCTCTGTGTCTGTCTGTCTCTCGCTCTCTCTCTGTGTCTGTCTCTCTTGTCTCTGTTTCTCCCCCTCCCTCTCTCTCTCTCTCTTTCTCTGCTGAATGTTGAAAAGGCGAGCGCCAGTGGTGGTCTTCTAAACTAAAGTACACCGTCAGATTTATCAATCTATGTGCATAAAAGGTAACTGAGCTGCTCTCTAAAGCAAAAACTGATTACTTTTCCTCAGAAATAATTGAAGCCAAAACACACAAAAAAGCTGTTCTCCACTATGTCTGATTTGCTGTCTTTGTTTCTGCCTTGCTCCTTTCTTCTGTCATTTCTTCCTATCATTTTCTGCCTTTCTGGTCCATTCAGATGTGTATGTTTAATAAAGTCTTACGTACTTTTTCTTAGGATTGATAATTGGGTATATGTTTTATGTGCATTTTTGGCACTAGGGAGGCGAGATATTCGGAAGCAATTTTAGGTAATTAATGCCCGTGTTTATATATGTTTTGTTGTCCTTAGGTATGCTGAAATTTGAATTCAGATGTGTTTTTTAAATTCACTGTTCGATAAATTGCACGGAGTGGTCAACGCCAGGGGCATGTCCTTAGATTATGCGCACAAATGTATCGATAGGTGTAATAATTTTCTTTTCTTTCGTTTTTCCTGTTAAAGTTTTGTATGTTTTGTATGTTTTGAAGCGGTTATAGCCCTGATATGGCTCTACGTAGTCGGCTGGGCTTTAAACAACATTAACAATAATCCACCAGGTGGAAGGTATCTAGACAGGATCAAACCCAGGACCTTCCGATTTAAAGTCTGACGTTTAACCCTCTCGACTGCAACGCCTGAAATTTGCCAACAGTACCTGCTGTTCTTTGGCGGTCGTGCATCAAAACTCTTAACTGGGCAACGGATGGATAGCTTATGGTTAGCATGTCGGACTTTTAGTTAAGTGGTAGAGCTGAGTTCGATCCTGTGTGGTAGAGCCTGGTGGAGAACGTGGGAGATTTTTTCCAGTCTTCCAAGTCAACGTATGTGTAGACCTTCCGGCACCTTAGCCCACCATCCATCATCCACACAAGTATTTATCCATACCTATTAGAACATCAAATAGGCACGTCAAAGGTCTTGTCAGACACGTCATTATTTGTTGGTGCATGAAAACACGAAAACAAGCAGGATGAACGCCCCCAATGATAAAGTACGTCTATAACTGACTGACCACATAGCAGGATAAGCAAAATTTATAAAGGCAATACACACAAAAGCTCAGTCACACTTGTTTTGGATTTAGATTATTTTGTAGCGAAATCTGTCTTTTTGTCTGCTATCTCCTAAGAGAATATTTTAAAAAGTCTTACCTTCCCCCCTCCCCATCTCAGTATGATTACTAACGTCCCACAGATACACGCCATAGAAACCCACATGTCAGCAACTTAACACACAACCCTTTCTGCTGTCTAACACAATTTTGTCACCATCCCCAGCACCTTGATTCCCCCAACCCATATTCCACCCTTGATCCACAAAAACAAAACACACGCGCATACACACGCACATACGTATGCACAAATGATCTGTCTTTTTCTTTTATAACACTTATACTTAGTATACCGCATTCTTTTTCACTCTCTTTCAATTTGTCTTATTCGTTTCTTTCAATTTTGTTTTATCTCTATATCAGAAAAAGCCCAAAAACTTTCTGTCTCACGTT
>JAPXFY010000746.1:42500-48133 GCA_030674185.1 Monoplex corrugatus | reverse complement strand
AAGTACAACACGTGACAACAAGGTACAACACGTGACAAGGTACAAACGTGACAAGGTACAATACGTGACAAGGTACAACACGTGACAAGGTACAACACGTGACAAACAAGGTACTAACAAGGTAAATACGTGACAAGGTACAATACGTGACAACAAGGTACAACACGTGACAACAAGGTACAACACGTGACAAGGTACAACACGTGACAACAAGGTACAACACGTGACAACAAGGTACAATAACGTGACAAGGTACAACACGTGACAACAAGGTACAATACGTGACAAGGTACAATACGTGACAAAGGTACAACACGTGACAAGGTACAACACGTGACACAAGGTACAATCACGTGACAACAGGTACAAACGTGACAAGGTACAATACGTGACAAGGTACAACACGTGACAACAATGGTACAACAAGTGACAAGGTACAACTGACACAGTGACAACAAGGTAACAACACGTGACAAGGTAACAATACGTGACAAGGTACAACAAGGAACACGTGACAACAAGGTACAATACGTGACAAGGTACAATACGTGACAACAAGGTACAACACGTGACAACAAGGTACAACACGTGACAAGGTACAACACGTGACAAGGTACAACACGTGACAAGGTAAAATACGTGACAAGGTACAATACGTGACAAGGTACAACACATGACAACAAGGTACAACACGTGACAAGGTACAATACGTGACAACAAGGTACAACACGTGACAAGGTACAATACGTGACAACAAGGTAAATACATGACAAGGTACAATACGTGACAACAAGGTAGAACACGTGACAACAAGGTACAACACGTGACAACAAGGTAATACACGTGACAAGGTACAACACGTGACAAGGTACAACACGTGACACGGTACAATACCTGACAAGGCACAACACGTGACAAGGTACAACACGTGACAACAAGGTACAACACGTGACAACAAGGTACAATACGTGACAACAAGGTACAACACGTGACAACAAGGTACAACACGAGACAAAGTACAACACGTGACAAGGTACAATACGTGACAACAAGGTACAACACGTGACAAGGTATAGTACGTGAACAACAAGGTACAACACGTGACAAGGTACAATACGTGACAAGGTACAACACGTGACAACAAGGTACAACACGGGACAACAAGGTACAATACGTGACAAGGTACAACACGTGACAAGGTACAATACGTGACAACAAGGTACAACACGTAACAAGGTACAGTACGTGACAACAAGGTACAACACGTGACAAGGTACAATACGTGACAAGGTACAACACGTGAACAACAGGTACAACACGTGACAACAAGGTACAATACGTTACAACAAGGTACAACACGTGACAAGGTACAACACGTGACAAGGTAGAACACGTGACACGGTACAATACGTGACAAGGTACATCACGTGACAAGGTACAACACGTGACAACAAGGTACAACACGTGACAAGGTACAATGCGTGACAACAAGTTACAACACGTGACAAGATACAATACGTGACAAGGTACAACACGTGACAAGGTACAACACGTGACAAGGACAACAAGGTACAACACGTGACAACAAGGTACAATACGTGACAAGGTACAACACGTGAAAACAAGGTACAACACGTGACAAGGTACAATACGTGACAAGGTACAACACGTGACAAGGTACAACACGTGACAAGGTACAACACGTGACAACAAGGTACATACGTGACAACAAGGTACAACACGTGACAACAAGGTACAAACGTGACAACAAGGAACAACAGTGACAAGGTACAATACGTGACAAGGTACAACACGTGACAAGGTACAACACGTGACAAGGTATAACACGTGACAACAAGGTACAACACGTGACAACAAGGTACAATACGTGACAACAAGGTACAATACGTGACAAAGGTAAAATACGTGACAACAAGGTACAACACGTGACAACAAGGTACAATACGTGACAAGGTACAAAACGTGTCAAGGTACAACACGTGACAAGGTACAATAAGTGACAAGGTACAACACGTGACAACAAGGTACAACACGTGACAACAAGGTACAACACGTGACAACAAGGTACAAACCACGTGACAACAAGGTACAATACGTGACAACAAGGTACAACACGTGACAACAAGGTACAATACGTGACAACAAGGTACACCACGTGACAACAAGGTACAATACGTGACAACAAGGTACAAAACGTGACAACAAGGTACAACACGTGACAACAAAGTACACATACGTGACAACAAGGTACAACACGTGACAACAAGGTACAATACGTGACAACAAGGTACAACACGTGACAACAAGGTACAACACGTGACAACAAGGTACAAACGTGACAAGGTACAACACGTGACAAGGTACAATACGTGACAACAAGGTACAACACGTGACAACAAGGTACAATACGTGACAACAAGGTACAATACGTGACACAAGGTACAAACGTGACAACAAGGTACAACAGTGACAACAAGGTACAATACGTGACAAGTACAAACGTGACAACAGGTACAACAGGACAACAGGTACAATACGTGACAAGGTACAACACGTGACAAGGTACAACACGTGACAACAAGGTACAACAGTGACAACAAGGTACAAACGTGACAAGGTACAATACGTGACAACAAGGTACAACAGTGACAACAAGGTACAATACGTGACCAAGGTACAACACGTGACAACAAGGTACAATACGTGACAACAAGGTACAATACGTGACAACAGGTACAACACGTGACAACAAGGTACAACACGTGACAACAAGGTACAACACGTGACAACAAGGTACAATACGTGACAACAAGGTACAACACGTGACAAAGGTACAATACGTGACAACAAGGTACAAACGTGACAACAAGGTACAAACGTGACAACAAGGTACAAACACGTGACAACAAGGTACAACACGTGACAACAAGGTACAAAACATGACAACAAGGTACAAACGTGACAACAAGGTACAACACTGTGACAACAAGGTACGAACGTGACAACAAAGTACAACACGTGAAACAAGGTACAAAACGTGACAACAAGGAACAACACGTGACAAGGTACAATACGTGACAAGGTACAACACGTGACAAGGTACAACACGTGACAAGGTATAACACGTGACAACAAGGTACACACGTGACAACAAGGTACAACACGTGACAACAAGGTACAATACGTGACAACAAGGTACAATACGTGACAACAAGGTACAACACGTTACAACAAGGTACAATACGTGACAAGTTACAACACGTGTCAAAGGTAAAACACGTGACAAGGTACAATAAGTGACAAGGTACAACAGTGACAACAAGGTACAACACGTGAGAGCAAGGTATAATACGTGACAAGGTACAACACTGACAAGGTACAACACGTGACAACAAGGTACAACACTGACAACAAGGTACAACACGTGACAACAAAGTACAACACGTGACAACAAGGTACAACACGTGACAACAAAGTACAACACGTGACAACAAGCTACAATACGTGACAACAGGTACACACGTGACAACAGGTACAATACGTGACAACAAGGTACAACACGTGACAACAAGGTACAACGTGACAACAAGGTACAATACGTGAGAACAAGGTACAACACGTGACAAGGTACAGCACGTGACAACAAGGTACAATACGTGACAACAAGGTAACAAGCGTGACAACAAGGTACAACACGTGACAACAAGGTACAACACGTGACAACAAGGTACAATACGTGACAACAAGGTACAATACGTGACAACAGGTACAACACGTGACAAGGTACAATACGTGACAAGGTACAACACGTGACAAGGTACAACACGTGACAACAAGGTACAACACGTGACAACAAGGTACAACACGTGACAAGGTACAACACGTGACAACAAGGTACAACACGTGACAACAAGGTACAACACGTGACAACAGGTACAACAAGTGACAACAAGGTACAATACGTGACAACAAGGTACAACGTGACAAGGTACAACACGTGATAAGGTACAACACGTGAGAACAAGGTACAACACGTGACAACAAGGTACAACACGTGACAAGGTACAACACGTGACAAAAAAGTACAACACGTGACAACAAGGTACAACACGTGACAACAAAGTACAACACGTGACAACAAGCTACAATACCTGACAACAAGGTAACACACGTGACAACAAGGTACAATACGTGACAACAAGGTACAACACGTGACAACAAGGTACACCATGGACAACAAGGTACAACACGTGACAACAAGGTACAATACGTGACAACAAGGTACAACAGGTGACAAGGTACAATACGTGACAACAAGGTACAATACGTAACAACAAGGTACAATACGTGACAACAAGGTACAACACGTGACAACAAGGTACAATACGTGACAACAAGGTACAACACGTGACAACAAGGTACAACACGTGACAACAAGGTACAATACGTGACAACAAGGTACAACAGGTGACAAGGTACAATACGTGACAACAAGGTACAATACGTGACAACAAGGTACAACACGTGACAACAAGGTACAATACGTGACAATAAGGTACAATACGTGACAACAAGGTACAACACGTGACAACAAGGTACAATACGTGACAACAAGGTACAACACGTGACAACAAGGTACAACACGTGACAACAAGGTACAATACGTGACAACAAAGTACAACACGTGACAACAAGGTACAATACGTGACAAGGTACAATATGTGACAAGGTACAACACGTGACAAGGTACAACACGTGACAAGGTACAACACGTGACATACGACCCGTACTTTGCGGTGACTGTCCTTTCTTCTTCTTGTCTGTAATGACCACAGTCAGACGGATGACTTCACTGGAGTTCAGTTTGTTCACCACGGGTTGTTTCCCTTTGTCCCCCAACATAATGCCTGGTTTCTTCTTGTTTGCTGCTCGCGCTTTACGCAGATGGCGCTTTCGTCGTTTCCGGCGCAGTTTCTTGTCAACAGCACGGAATTCCTCCACTTCCCGCTTCCGGCGATCCACGTGACTGCACTGGCTCTGTTAATGGTATTGACTTGGTCAGTTGGAGAAACTCCAAGTGTCCACACACACACACACACACACACACAGATTAGAGGCTGTCAGCTGAAGAAACAAAATGTGTCAACACACACACACACACACACACACACTCTCTCTCTCTCTCTCTCTCTCTCTCTCTCTCTCACACACACACACACACATACACACAGATACACACACACACACACAGATTAGAGGCTGTCAGCTGAAGAAACAAAATGTGTCAAAACACACACACACACACACACACACACACACGCACGCACGCACAGACACACACACACACACACACACACACACACACACACACACACACTCGGACACACACACACACATACACCGACGCACGCACACACACAGAACACACATACAACACACACAAACACGCACGCACACATGCACACATACATATGCACACACACACACACACACACACACACACACACACACACACACACACACACACACACACACACACACACAGAAACAGACAGATAGGAAGGGAGGAAGAGAGGAAGAGACAGACAGACAGCCAGACAGATAGAGACAGA
>JAPXFY010000746.1:17500-37500 GCA_030674185.1 Monoplex corrugatus | reverse complement strand
AATGGAAGTGAGCACAGAAAAAAGCAAAGTCCTGGTCAACAGCACAACCAACACCCATGCTGAAATCTACATGAACGGGCAACAGCTTGAAGAAGTGGACGCTTTCAAATACCTTGGCGCCACTCTCACCAAAGACGGTCGCTCTACAACAGAAATCAAGACCAGACTAGCGATCGCAACAGCAGCAATGGTAAAGCTAAACAAGATCTGGAAGAGCAGAGAGATCGGCTTTCCATCGAAGATGAAGCTGTACAAGTCCCTGGTGCTCCCCATCCTGCTGTATGGATGCGAGAGCTGGACCATGACAGCAGAGACCACCAAGAGAATCCAGACGTTTGAAACTAAATGCTTCAGGCGCTTCCTCGGGATCTCTTGGCAAGATCGGAAGACAAACGACTTTGTGTGGAGCCAAATAACAACACTCGCAGGCCCACAAGAACCCCTCCTGGCAACAGTCAAGAACAGGAAGCTGTCGTGGTTCGGGCATGTCACACGCCACAACTCACTGCCCAAAACGGTCCTCCAGGGTACACTGGGAGGCGGCAGACGAAGGGGACGACAAGCCAAATGCTGGATGGACAACATCAAAGAATGGACCAGGTTGGATGGCCCCACGCTGGTGCGACAGGCGGAGGACAGGACCGGTTGGCGACGGCTGGCTTCAAGAGTGTCTCTCATCTCTCCTCTACGCCCATCACGGGCAGGAGAATGATGATGATGATAAGATGAAATAGGACAGTATATGAGACATTAGATGAAATAGGACAGTATATGTTACATTATATGAAATAGGACAGTATATGAGACATTAGATGAAATAGGACAGTATATGATACATTAGATGAAATAGGACATTATGTGATACATTAGATGAAATAGGACAGTATATGAGACATTAGATGAAATAGGACAGTATGTGATACATTAGATGAAATAGGACAGTATATGAGACATTAGATGAAATAGGACAGTATATGAGACATTAGATGAAATAGGACAGTATATGATACATTAGATGAAATAGGACAGTATATGAGACATTAGAGGAAATAGGACAGTATATGATACATTAGATGAAATAGGACATTATGTGATACATTAGATGAAATAGGACAGTATATGAGACATTAGATGAAATAGGACAGTATATGAGATATTAGATGAAATAGGACAGTATGTGATACATTAGATGAAATAGGACAGTATATGAGACATTAGATGAAATAGGACAGTATATGTGACATTAGATGAAATATGACAGTATATGAGACATTAGATGAAATAGGACAGTATATGAGACATTATGTAAAATAGGACAGTATATGAGACATTAGATGAAATAGGACAGTATATGAGACATTACATGAAATAGGACAGTACATGAGACATTAGATGAAATAGGACAGTATATGAGACATTACATGAAATAGGACAGTATATGTGACATTACATGAAATAGGACAGTCTGTGATACATTAGATGAAATAGGACAGTATATGAGACATTAGATGAAATAGGACAGTCTGTGATACATTAGATGAAATAGGACAGTATATGAGACATTAGATGAAATAGGACAGTATATGAGACATTAGATGAAATAGGACAGTCTGTGATACATTAGATGAAATAGGACAGTATATGAGACATTAGATGAAATAGGACAGTATATGGGACATTAGATGAAATAGGACAGTATATGAGACATTAGATGAAATAGGACAGTATATGAGACATTAGATGAAATAGGACATTATGTGATACATTAGATGAAATAGGACAGTATATGAGATATTACATGAAATAGGACAGTATATGAGACATTAGATGAAATAGGACAGTATATGAATCATTAGATGAATTGGACAGTATATGTGACATTAGATGAAATAGGACAGTATATGATACATTAGATGAAATAGGACGGTATATGGACATTAGATGAAATAGGACAGTATATCAGACATTAGATGAAATAGGACAGTATGTGATACATTAGATGAAATAGGACAGTATATGAGACATTAGATGAAATAGGACAGTCTGTGATACATTAGATGAAATAGGACAGTATATGAGACATTAGATGAAATAGGACAGTATATGGGCATTAGATGAAATAGGACAGTATATGATACATTAGATGAGATAGGACAGTGATTGATACATTTGATGAAATAGGACAGTATATGATACATTAGATGAGATAGGACAGTGTATGATACATTAGATGAAATAGGACAGTATGTGAGACATTAGATGAAATAGGACAGCATGTGAGACATTAGATGAAATAGGACAGTATGTGAGACATTAGATGAAATAGGACAGTATATGATACATTAGATGAAATAGGACATTATGTGATACATTAGATGAAATAGGACAGTATATGAGACATTAGATGAAATAGGACAGTATGTGATACATTAGATGAAATAGGACAGTATATGAGACATTAGATGAAATAGGACAGTATATGAGACATTAGATGAAATAGGACAGTATATGATACATTAGATGAAATAGGACAGTATATGAGACATTAGATGAAATAGGACAGTATATGATACATTAGATGAAATAGGACATTATGTGATACATTAGATGAAATAGGACAGTATATGAGACATTAGATGAAATAGGACAGTCTGTGAGACATTAGATGAAATAGGACAGTATATGAGACATTAGATGAAATAGGACAGTATGTGATACATTAGATGAAATAGGACAGTATATGAGACATTAGATGAAATAGGACAGTATATGTGACATTAGATGAAATATGACAGTATATGAGACATTAGATGAAATAGGACAGTATATGAGACATTATGTAAAATAGGACAGTATATGAGACATTAGATGAAATAGGACAGTATATGAGACATTACATGAAATAGGACAGTACATGAGACATTAGATGAAATAGCACAGTATATGAGACATTACATGAAATAGGACAGTATATGTGACATTACATGAAAGGACAGTCTGTGATACATTAGATGAAATAGGACAGTATATGAGACATTAGATGAAATAGGACAGTCTGTGATACATTAGATGAAATAGGACAGTATATGAGACATTAGATGAAATAGGACAGTATATGAGACATTAGATGAAATAGGACAGTCTGTGATACATTAGATGAAATAGGACAGTATATGAGACATTAGATGAAATAGGACAGTATATGGGACAATTAGATGAAATAGGACAGTATATGAGACATTAGATGAAATAGGACAGTATATGAGACATTAGATGAAATAGGACAGTCTGTGATACATTAGATGAAATAGGACAGTATATGAGATATTACATGAAATAGGACAGTATATGAGACATTAGATGAAATAGGACAGTATATGAATCATTAGATGAATTGGACAGTATATGTGACATTAGATGAAATAGGACAGTATATGATACATTAGATGAAATAGGACGGTATATGGGACATTAGATGAAATAGGACAGTATATCAGACATTAGATGAAATAGGACAGTATGTGATACATTAGATGAAATAGGACAGTATATGAGACATTAGATGAAATAGGACAGTCTGTGATACATTAGATGAAATAGGACAGTATATGAGACATTAGATGAAATAGGACATTATATGGGGCATTAGATGAAATAGGACAGTATATGATACATTAGATGAGATAGGACAGTGTATGATACATTTGATGAAATAGGACAGTATATGATACATTAGATGAGATAGGACAGTGTATGATACATTAGATGAAATAGGACAGTATGTGAGACATTAGATGAAATAGGACAGCATGTGAGACATTAGATGAAATAGGACAGTATGTGAGACATTAGATGAAATAGGACAGTATGTGAGACATTAAATGAAATAGGACAATATATGATATATCGAATGAAATAGGACAGTATATGATACATTAGATGAGATAGGACAGTGTATGATACATTAGATGAAATAGGACAGTATGTGAGACATTAGATGAAATAGGACAGCATGTGAGACATTAGATGAAATAGGACAGTATGTGAGACATTAGATGAAATAGGACAATATATGATATATCGAATGAAATAGGACAGTATATGATAATTAGATGAAATAGGACAGTATATGATACATTAGATGAAATAGGACAGTATATGATACATTAGATGAAATAGGACAGTATATGATACATTAGATGAAATAGGACGGTATGTGATACATTAGATGAAATAGGACAGTATGTGATACATTAGATGAAATAGGACAGTAATGTGATACATTAGATGAAATAGGACAGTATGTGATACATTAGATGAAATAGGACAGTATGTGATACATTAGATGAAATAGGACAGTATATGAGACATTAGATGAAATAGGACAAAGTATGACTAGGTAAAATGGAAGAGTATATGAAGGACCAGCTGAAATAGGACATTATATGAGGGGATAGCAGATGAGGGCCTATAAGATAGTGGACTAGTTTAATGATCGATATATCATGTAAGACTAGCTGCTAGTGACTAGATACTAATATCAGGACTAGGTATGTATGCTATGTGTGCACTGGCTCACGACTAGACTGCTGACGTCAGGGCTAGCACGTGCTCACCGGAGAGTTCTGTAGAGGGAAACAACTGCGTGAGTTCAGAACTGTCTGTTGTTGTTCCTTGATAGTCATTGACAAGTGTCTGTTATTCCATGCTGTCATTGTAAACCTGGTTTGGTTTGACTGCTGCTATATTGCTGCATGACTCACTTCAAAATGATTACTTCTCTGTGCAACGCCTATCTGTAGACATGGTGTGCAAAACGTTTTTCAAATGGATGAGGAGTTAAATTGTCATTTTTGTGTCTAATACTGAGGTTGGCAGACTGACAGAGTGATTCAAGTGAAACATGATGAAGGTTACTGAAAAGCGACAGAAGTAAATTGTTGAAGCAAAAAACACAAGGGACTGAGCTATTTGTTGACAAAAAGAGATAGAACGGGCACTGCTTTTTAGCAAATACAGCGATTTGTTCTGAAGGTGAAAAAGAAAATGTTACAATTAATCGTAAGTCGTATCACATCAATACGCCTGTACACGTGTGTTATCTTCTGTGTCCAATTCTTCCCATTCGTTTCTCTAAGTGCACAACAAATAGAGCAAGCAACAGAGAAATAGTCATTGGCAGTGACTTCTAGGTCTGCACATAAACACACGATGGAAGAAGCAACGTCCACATCCCATGGACACAGCAATTTGATAAGGTCCAAAATCTTTCTGTTTGTCAAAATGTTCCTTCAGTTTTGTTCTTGGGGGAGTGGGGAGACAGATTCTTCGACTCATATATACTTTCTCAACAATGGGTTTTACTTTTATACGCAGTTTAGAATAATAACATTACAGAAATGAAAATTTATATTAGCCTTTCTTGTTTCTTTCATAGATCAACATTTCCATTGTTCACAGTTTGTGATTGTTTCCATGTTAATCCACCATTTCCAAATGGCTTAAATGTGGCAGAGAAAATGGATCCATATAACTTCCAACGTTTTTTATGTGCGAACTCTATAAAGCAGACAAAGTAGTTAATGGATTGTTGAATTTATTTCTGTCATTTTACTACAAGTCAAGGAAAGTCAGTCCTTTCCCAGTGCTGATAAACAATAGAAATACACGACAGTTTGACATGTCACGAGCACCAAGACAAGCAAGCAGCCCTGTGCATGAAGTGTACAGTCACAAATCTCAATTCAATAACAACATCATCAACAATGAGAAAACGAAATAAATACAAAATCAAAACACGACATCAACATTGATAATCAAGTAAACTGGAGATACAAGATTAACATATAGGAGTATCTAGAAATTCCGTCCAACATTTGTTCTAATTAAAAAATAAAATGGAAATTCATATCTGGCATAAGCACAAAGATCAACAGGAAATATCAAACCAAAGGACCAAACAGCCCTGGCTGGTACCTTACCTCTACCAATCAAACACAACATTTTGATACAGAAGATTGAGATATACGAACAGGCAGACAGACAGACACACAGACAGACAGACAGACAGACAGACAGAAACAAGAACAAGACACACATGGAAACAGAACAGGCGGTACATAACACGAAACAAAACATACACATATTTTCAGTCAAGTCACAAACCAACGACACACAAAACAACAAAGGAACAAAGCCATTTGACTTTAGGACAAAACCAACAGAACAGCTACATGTCACTTCCATGATGGTTCTCTGAGCTGAACAACAGAACGTTCAGAGACAGAAGGTGACGTCCACACACACATTATATACAGTGACATAAGTGTTCCACTCCTAAAGCCTTTCCTGTTCGCCTCTCTCTCTCTCTCTCTCTGTTTTTCTTTGTCTCTATCTCTCTCCGTCTCTGTCTCTCTCCGTCTCTGTCTCTGTCTTTCTCTTTCTCAGTCTCTCTTTTTCTCTTTCTCTGTCCCTCTCTCTTTCTCTGTCTGTCTGTCTTTTTATCTGTCTGTCTGTCTGTCTGCCTCTCTCTCTCTCTCTCTCTCTTAGTCTCCCGGTCTCTCTCTGTCTCTGTCACTGTCTCTCTGTCCCTCTGTCTCTCTCTGTCTCTGTCTCTGTCTCTGTCTATCTCTCTGTTTCTTTCTCTGTCTCTGTCTGTCTGTCTTTCCCTCTCTCTCTCTCTCTCTCTCTCTCTCTCTCTCTGTCTGTCTCTGTCTGTCTCTCTTGGTCTCTCGCTCTTTCTCTCTGTTTCTGTCTGTCTCTGTCTCTGTCTTCTGTCTGTCTGTCTTCTCTCTCTCTCTCTCTCTCTCTCTCTCTCTCTCTCTCTTCAACCTTTCTGTTTTGTCACCTACAGAAGTTAAGTTCATCAGCACTCCCTTAAGAAGACTGTATCATCTAACTGCACAGTCACCTCATTCTCTCTCTCTAAACACCCCATGTGTCAAGCTGAGTGGCTGAAAAGTAAAGCACACTGAAATATCCATCCATCCATATTCACACTGACATATCCATCCATCCATATTCATACTGACATATCTATCCATCCATACTCACACTGACATATCCATCCATCCATATTCACACTGACATATCCATCCATCCATATTCACACTTACATATCTACCCATCCATACTCGTATTGACATATCCGTCCATCCATACTCACACTGACATATCCATCCATCCATACTCACACTGACATATCCATCCATCCATACTCACACTGACATATCCATCCATATTCACACTGACATATCCATCCATCCATACTCACACTGACATATCCATCCATCCATACTCACACTGACATATCCATCCATCCATATTCATATTGACATACCCATCCATCCATACTCATACTGACATATCCATCCATCCATCCATCTCTTACTGACATATCCATCCATCCATACACTGACATCCATCCATCCATACTCATACTGACATATCCATCCATCCATATTCACACTGACAGGTCTATCCATCCATATTCACACTGACAGGTCTATCCATCCATATTCACACTGACAGGTCTATCCATCCATATTCACACTGACAGGTCTATCCATCCATATTCACACTGACAGGTCTATCCATCCATATTCACACTGACAGGTCTATCCATCCATATTCACACTGACAGGTCTATCCATCCATATTCACACTGACATATCCTTCCATCCATACTCACACTGACATATCTATCCATCCACACTCACACTGACAGGTCTATCCATCCATATTCACACTGACATATCCATCCATCCATATTCACACTGACAGGTCTATCCATCCATACTCACACTGACAGGTCTATCCATTCATATTCACACTGACAGGTCTATCCATCCATATTCACACTGACAGGTCTATCCATCCTAATTCACACTGACAGGTCTATCCATCCATATTCACACTGACAGGTCTATCCATCCATATTCACACTGACAGGTCTATCCATCCATATTCACACTGACAGATCTATCCATCCATATTCACACTGACAGGTCTATCCATCCATACTCACGATGCTACAAGATGGCGAATCCCAGCTGGTGCAGCCCCTCACAACACACGTGATGCGAAGCTGATTGGTCTCTTCAAAGCGAAAGATCTTGAAGTACAGTTGGAACTCCTTGGCATTGGGTTTCATGATCCATTGGCCTACTGGTGCCACGGGGCATCTGCCAGACAACACTCAGACTGTTACACAAGGCACAGAATGCCATCATCATCATCATGTGCCCTGCCGCATGGCGTTGGCGATCATGGCCCTCCATATGTATCTGTCCCTTGTTGCCACGAGCACATCTTCCACCCTCTCTGTCCTCAGCCACCCTGCAAGTCCGTCCAATATTTTCTCCCTGGGTCTACCTGGCGCTCTCTTTCCCTCCAGCTTTCCTGTTGTGACCAGGTGCTCTAATTCCCCTTTCTTCATAAAATGGCCTATGAATGCATTGAATATAGTGTGGACAATACAACATTGGGCACTTATGATACATGTGGACAGTAGTATAGCGTGCACGAAATACAATATGGACGTTTAATACACTGGGTACCTACATTACAATGCCGAGAATAATACGCTGGGCACGACATGCAATATGGACGTTAATACACTGGGCACTTTATTACAGTCATCATCATCATCATGTGCCCTGAGGCATGGAGTTGGCCATCATGGCCCTCCATACCAATCTGTCCCTTGTCGCTGCAAGTACATCTCCCACCATCTGTCCTCAGCCACCCTGCAAGTCTGTCCAGTATTTTTCCCTGGGTCTGCCTGGTGCTCTCTTTCCCTCCAGCTCTCAGAGGGTGAAGTAGTAATCTGATCGAGCTCAACATCATTCAATTTTTGTACTTCAACATTATAAACAAGTTCACAGTATGTATGGTCATCATCATCATCAGGTGCCCTGCCACATGGCGTTGGAGACCATGGACTTCCAACCATCTCTATCTCTCGTTGCCCCTAGCATCTCCCCCACCCTCCTCATCCCCAGCCACTCTGCAAGTCCGTCCAGCATTCTCTCCCTGGGTCTACCTGGTGCTCTCTTTCCCTCCAGGTTTCCCGTTGTGATCAGGTGCTCCAAATCCCCCTTCCTCATAAAATGGCCTATAGATGTTGCCTGTCTTTTCCTAATCTTCCTTATGAGTGATCTACTTGTGTCTGCTTCCATCAAGACTGTCTCGTTTGTTTTCTTTGCTGTCCATGGAACTCTCAACATTCTTCTGAGAAACCACATCTCGGCTGCCTCGATCTTGTATGTATGGTACTGCTATTGTATTCCCTGACACTATATTCTTGAAAAGCCATTCCTGCTTTCATTACAGTGATCTGTTAACATTTGACGGTTTGTTGGAATTGTATGTCCCTGTCCCATCATATACCACCAGCCCCCCCCCCCCCTTTACCCACCCTCTCCCATCACACTCGGTGTGATAATGAATTTACCATTTTTGTGTATGAAGTCAGTCTCTCTCTCTGTCTCTGTCTCTCTGTCTCTGTCTCTGTCTCTGTCTCTCTCTTTCTCTTTCCTTTTTTTATATCTCTTTGTCTTTCTCTTTCCTCTTTCTCTCTCTTTCTTATTTTATCTCTGTGTCTCTCTCTTTCCCTCTCTCTCTCTCTCTTTGTTACTTTATCTCTGTTTCTATCTATTTCCCTCTCTCTCTCTATCTCTGTGTCTCTCTTTCCCTCTCTCTCTCTCTTTCTTACCTTGTCTCTGTCTCTCTTTTTCTCTCTCTATCTCTGCGTCTCTCTTTCCCTCTCTCTCTCTTTGTTACTTTATCTCTGTTTCTATCTATTTCCCTCTCTCTCTATCTATCTCTGTGTCTCTCTTTTTCCCTCTCTTTCTTACTTTATCTCTGTGTCTCTCTTTTTCCCACTCTCTGTCTCTTTCTTACTTTATCTCTGTGTCTCTCTCTTTCCCTCTCTCTCTCTCTTTCATACTTTATCTCTGTGCCTCTGTCTTTCCCTTTCTGTCTCTCTCTTTCTTATTTTATCTCTGTGTCTCTCTCTTTCCCTCTCTTTGTCTCTTTCTTACTTTATCTCTGTGTCTCTCTCTTTCCCTCTCTTTGTCTCTTTCTTACTTCATCTCTGTGTTTCTCTCTTTCCCTCTCTTTGTCTCTTTCTTACTTTTTCTCTGTGTCTCTCTCTTTCCCTCTCTCTGTCTCTTTCTTACTTTATCTCTGTGTCTCTCTTTTTCCCTCTCTCTGTCTCTTTCTTACATTATCTCTGTGTCTCTCTCTCTTTCCCTCTCTCTGTCTCTTTCTTACTTTATCTCTGTGCCTCTCTCTTTCGTTCTCTCTGTCTCTTTCTTACTTTATCTCTGTGTCTCTCTTTCCCTCTCTCTGTCTTTTTCTTACTTTATCTCTGTGTCTCTCTCTTTCCCTCTCTCTGTCTCTTTCTTACTTTATCTCTGTGTCTCTCTCTTTCCTTCTCTCTGTCTCTTTCTTACTTTATCTCTGTGCCTCTCTCTTTCCCTCTCTCTCTTTCTTTCTTTTTCTCTGTGTCTCTCTCTTTCCCTCTCTCTGTCTCTTTCTTACTTTATCTCTGTGTCTCTCTCTTTCCCCCTCTCTCTCTCTTTCTTACTTTATCTCTGTGCCTCTCTCTTTCCCTCTCTCTCTTTCTTACTTTATCTCTGTGTCTCTCTCTTTCCCTCTCTCTGTCTCTTTCTTACTTTATCTCTGTGTCGTTCTCTTTCCCTCTCTCTGTCTCTTTCTTACTTTATCTCTGTGTCTCTCTCTTTCCCTCTCTCTCTGTCTTTTCTTACTTTATCTCTGTGTCTCTCTCTTTCCCTCTCTCTGTCTCTTTCTTACTTTATCTCTGTGTCTCTCTCTTTCCCTCTCTCTCTTTCTTACTTTATCTCTGTGTCTCTCTCTTTCCCTCTCTCTGTCTCTTTCTTACTTTATCTCTGTGTCTCTCTCTTTCCCTCTCTCTGTCTTTTTCTTACTTTATCTCTGTGCCTCTCTCTTTCCCTCTCTCTCTTTCCCTCTCCCTCTGTCTTTCCCTTTCTCTCTCTCTCTTTCTTACTTTATCTCTGTGTCTCTCTCTTTCCCTCTCTCTGTCTCTTTCTTACTTTATCTCTGTGTCTCTCTCTTTCCCTCTCTCTCTGTCTCTTTCTTACTTTATCTCTGTGTCTCTCTCTTTCCCTCTCTCTGTCTCTTTCTTATTTTATTTCTGTGTCTCTCTCTTTCCCTCTCTCTGTCGTGCTTTATCTCTGTTTGTGTATCTTTCGCTTCCTCTCTTTCATTCTTTGTCTCTTTGTCTTTGTAGTCTGTCACAGAATGTGTACCTGGTTTCATTTTTTATTTGTTTGTCTGTCTGTCTGCTGTCTGGTGTGTGCGTGTGTGCGTGTGTGTCTGTGCACGTCTCTCTCTCTCTCTCTGTGTCTCTCTCTCTGTGCGTGTGTGTGTGTGTGTGTGTGTGTGTGTGTGCTTGTGTGCGCGCGCGCGCGTGTGTGTGTTATGTATTGTGTGTGTGTGTGTCCGTGCACCTCTCTCTCTCTCTGTGCATGCATGTGTGTGTGTATGTGTGTGTGTGTGTGTGTGTGTGTGTGTCTGTACACCTCTCTCTCTCTCTGCGTGCGTGTGTGTGTGTGTGTGACTCTGTGTGTATGTGTGTGTGTGTGTGTCACTGTGTGTGTATGTGTGTGTTTCGTTCTTTCTACAACCAACTCGGAAGACAGGGCAATGCTTCTTCGTCTTTACACTGTCTGATTCTCAACTGACTACAGTATATATACATTTCACAGTGAACAGCAATCAGTTATCATTTAAACGAATATCATGCCGTGCTGTTATCCGCACGCTGTTTACTGTTAACACACGTCACATCTCCCTTTCTTTAAGGAAACAAAATCAATCGTTTTTCCTATCTTTCAGTCCATACGAAATAAATGTGTTTCCTACCTTTATCACAGCATTAACTTAACAAACACTCATTCTTTCGCACAGGGCCCAATCATTCATTCACCTCATTTTATTTCGGATCATTATACTATCCATCATCATCATGATGTCCATATTTCGCAATGTTTTCAGTTTATCTGATTGTGGTAGAGTCTTCAGTTTCATTCATATTTCAGGAAATCTGGCCTTTTGCTTTGTCTTCCAGATCTTGTTCTGTAAGGAGAACTAACTGGTTCGGGTTGTCCTGTCCTTGTTTGTTTGATAACTTCATCTGGCTCCTTGATGCTGGTTGTCTCAGACATTTTGATGACTGGTGACTGATCAGATGAGTTCTCACGGACAGACGATGCTGGCGTCCTGACATCTGTTCCAGTTCCAGTTTTCTTGTTATCTTCCAGCATCTGTTTTGATGGAATGATGATTTGCTGTTGCTTGCCCGATGTGTCGCTTTCCTGATGTCTTCCAGAAATCATCCTTCTCTGGACAAGTCGTTGAGGGTTGATTGTCTGCTGAAGCTCCGTTTCTGTTGTGTCTCGTAGCTGACGGCGATTCCTTCTGTACTGACGTCCGTCCTCTGTGCGAATGTTTGTATCACAGGATGTTCACCTGTTGGTCTACTTTGGCGCTGATCCACTTTTTGGATCCTGGAGGTTGGAATTTCACAATCTGTCCCGGACTCAGTTCTGTCAGCTCTACTGCGCTTCTGTTGTAGTAGTGTGCTTGCTTCAGTTTCCTTTTCTCAAGTTCTTTCTTGATTGGTACAACTGTAGGTTGGAGTAATGTCTTTGACGTCGGTACTTGTGTTCGTGTTCTTCTGCCGAACAGTCTCTGAACAGGCGAACTGTTTGCAGTCTCTGTCGGGATGTTTCTCAGCTCAAGTAAAGCGAGGAAGGTGTCTTGATTGTTGTGTTCTGCTTTCTTCATGCACGTCTTTGCAGCCTTCACCGCGCTCTCTGCTTTTCCATTGGACTGAGGGTAGTGTGGTGAGCTTGTTACGTGTTCAAACCCATATGTTTTTCTGAACTTTCCAAACTGGTTTGATGTGAATTGAGTTCCACAGTCTGTTGTCAGGCGTTCTGATATTCCGTATCTTGCCAAGTGTCTCTTCAGACAGATGAAGACCTCTTTGGATTCTCTTGTTTGTAACCGATCAATCTCAAAGAAATCAGAGTAGTGATCGACTGTGACCAGGTATTCATTGCCATTATGTTCAAAGATGTCACAAGCAATGTGTTGCCAGGGCAGGTCAGGGATCTCTGTGCTGATAAGTGGTTCCTTCTGCTGACCACGTTGGTATGTGTTACAGGCGCTGCATGTTTTGACAAAATCTTCAATGTCCATGTTCATCCTGGGCCAGTAGACTACCTCACGTGCTCTTCTTATGCAGCTCTGAATTTCTGAGTGGCTTGCATGAAGTTTCTCAAGAATGTCTGCTCTTTCGCTTTCAGGTACAATTACTCTGTGGCTTTTGAAGACAAGTCCGTTGTGGACTGACAGTTCCTCCCTGAAAGGAAAGTATTGTTGTAACTGTAATGAAAGTTGTTGTTTCTCCTCTGGCCAGCCTTGTAGAATGACAGCTTTCAGGGTTTTCATGGTTGCATCTTCCTGAGTTGCTTGCTGCAGACTGGTCAGTCTCTCTTGGCTGATGGCCAGTTCTTGCAATGAGTCTGTTTTCTCCAGGTCTGTGAGGAAAACGGCTTCCTTGTGGGTGACTTGCTGTTCCGCTTTTCCACAGACTGCTCTGCTGAGGGTGTCAGCCAGGTGCATCTCAGATCCACGCTTGTATACTACCGTGTACCTGAACTTCTGAGTTCTGAGTAGCATCCTCTGAATCCTCTTAGGTGCTGAGAGCAGGCTCTTCTTGTGAATGGTCTCTAGTGGTTTGTGGTCGGTCTCCACCAGGATGTCTCTTCTATAGACGTATCTCTCAAACCTTTCCAGACCGAAGAGTATTGCCAACATCTCCTTTTCTATTTGAGCATAGCTTTTTTCTGTCTCGGTCAAGGCTCGTGATGCGTACTGAATCGGTTGACCATCCTGCATGAGACAAGCTCCAAGTCCAAACTGTGAAGCATCACACTGAAGGGTCGTTGTACGCTTTCCTGAAGAGTCAAAGTAGCGAAGTACCGGTGGCTCAGAGAGTATCTTCTTCACTTTCTTCAGGGCTTCTCCGTGGACGTCTTCATCCCATCTAAAGTGGACGTCTTTTTTTTACCAGTTCTCTGAGTGGTGCTGCTGCCTCAGACAGGTTTGGTGCAAATTTCTGAAGGTATCCGACTACACCGAGTAGTCTCTGCACAGCTGCTTTGTCTTCTGGCACTGGGAGTTGTTGGACAGCGTCCAATTTCTTTGGGTCGACTTTCAAGCCTTCTCTTGAGAAGATGTGTCCCAAATATGAGATCTCCGTTCGTTTCATCTCAACCTTCTCCTTGTTGAGTTTGATTCCAGTCTCTCGGCATCGTTGTAGCAAAAGGTTCAGGTTGGTATCATGAACTTGTGCTCCTGCTTCGTCGGTTGGTCCTCTGCCAAAAACAAAGATGTCATCATGAACCGCCACCACACCTGGCAGTCCTGCCAGAGCGATGTCAATCCTCCTCTGGAATTCTTCTGGGGCAGGTGAAATTCCAAAGGGCATTCGTTTCCATCGGTATTTGCCAAAAGGAGTCTCAAATGTTGTCAGGTAGCTGCTGTCTTCGTACAGTTCAACGTGCCAAAACCCGTTTTTTCGCGTCCAGGTGTGTGAAGTATTTTTCATCTTTGAGGAGAGGCAGTACGTCATCAATGGTTGGCATGGAGTACTCGTTTCTCCTGAGGGCTTTGTTCAGTGGCTTAGGGTCGATGCACAGTCTGACTTTCCCATCTTCACTGGAGCAATACTGGGGTCTGTTTCTAGGTGTAATTTCCCTTCTAGTTTTCCTTCTCCTTCAAAGACATCGTTGTACTTTGTGAGCATATCTTTTGCATTTTCCTCCTCTTTCTGATTCGCCACTATCGTTGCAATGTTCTCTTCATTGATCGTCAACAATTGCATGTGCTATACAGTTTTCAGTCCCAGTACTGGCTTACAGTCCGTTTTGGTGATCGCGAAGTTGACTTTGTATTTCCTTCTGTCCTTGTGGTTTTTCACTCGCAGCACTATCTTCCCCACAGGCTTCATTTCTGTTCCGTTGAACATCACCAGATTCTTCTTCGTCTCTTGCAGGTCAGACTTTCTTTCATCTCCTGTGACTTCTCTGTACAGGCTCTCAGACATCACGTTTGTTGTTGCACCTGTGTCAAGAAGAAATCTTACCGGCATCTCATTTATCAGCATTTTTGCTCGTATGTTTCTCTCCTTTTTTCTGGTTTTGTCTTCGATCCCGAGGATTTCATTATCGCTTTCAGTGTCGGTCTCTTCTTCTTCGAAGTGCCGAACTCTTGTTTTCTTTTGATTTTTCTTGGGTGTTCTGCAGCATGAAGCAAAGTGATTATTTCCTCCACAAGCTTTGCATTTTCTTCCAAATGCTGGACATTTCTCTTTTGCTCTTGGGTGCTTTCCACCACAATATCCGCATTTTTCTCCTGCGTTTTTCTCATCATTTGGACGGTTTGATGTTGACTTGATTCATGCGCTCTGCACATATCAATGCATGCAGTCAACGTCAGCTGTCGCACTTCCAGTAATTTTGATCGCAGAGTCTCGTCATGTACACCCAGTATGATTTGATCTCTCAACAGTCTGTCTTCCAGTGTACCATAGTTACAGGTCTTGATCAGTCTCCGCAGTTCTGCTACAAACTGTTCGATAGATTCTCCTGCTGCTTGATGTCTGCAGTTGAATCTGAATGCTTCGTAAGTTTCATTGGTTGAACCCACACAGTATTCTTCGAATTTCTGGAGAACAGTGTCAATGTAATTTCTTTCAGCTTCATTAGCAAATGTTGTGGGGTGTGTGTGTGTGTGTGTGTGATGTCTGTCTGTGTGTGATTCTGTGTGTGTGTGTGTGTGAGTGTGTGTGTGTGTGTCTGTGTGTGTGTTGTGTGTGTGTGTGTGTGTGTGTGTGTGTGTGATGTGTGTGTGACTCTGTGTGTGTGTCACTGTGTGTGTGTGAGTGTGTGTGTGTGTGTGTGTGTGATTCTGTGTGTGTGTGTGTGTGTGTGAGTGTGTGTGTGTGTCTGTGTGTGATTCTGTGTGTGTGTGTGTGTGTGTGTGTGTGTGTGTGTGTGTGTTGTGTGTGTGTGTGTGTGTGTGTGTGTGGTGTGTGTGTGTGGTGTGTGGTGTGTGTGTCTGTGCACCTCTCTCTCTTTCTGTGTGCGTGCGTGTGTGTGTGTGTGTGTGTGTTTGTGTGTGTGTATGTGTGTGTGTCTGTGCATCTCTCTCTCTTTCAGCTTCATTAGCTGAACTCTCACCTGTCTGCCAACAATCTCCTCAATCCTTTCCAGTCAGCCTACCGCCAGTGCCATAGCACTGAAACTGCCCTACTACACATTCTCAACAATCTCCTCCTTGCAACTGATACTGGCAAAGTCTCTCTCCTCACACTCCTTGATCTGTCTGCAGCTTTCGATACCATTGACCATGGTATTCTCCTTTCTAGACTTCATCATACTTTTGGCATCTCTGACATTGCTCTCTCCTTTTTCACTTCGTATTTATCAAACAGAAAACAAACTGTTCTCATCAATGGCACTTACTCTCAACTGCATACCTGACCTGTGGTGTTCCACAAGGATCTGTCCTTGGCCCTGTTCTTTTCACTCTTTATACCTCCCCCTGTCCACCATCATCAACTCCCACTCTATAAAACACCACTTCTATGCTGATGACACCCAACTTCAAGATAGTGACTCACCTGATAATATACAACGCCTGTTGACTCGCACCACTGAGTGTTACTCGGACATTAAGAACTGGATGACACACAATAGACTTCAGCTTAATGACGACAAGACAGAAGCTATCCTCATTGGCACCCGTCAGAAACTTTCCCAGCTGCCTCCTCTTTCTCTCCCATTATGTAACACATCAGTCCCAATTTCTGATTCAGCTAAAAACCTTGGTGTCTGCATTGACTCTACCCTGTCCATGAACAACTTTGTTTCTCAAACTGCCAGATCTTGCTACTATCATCTCCATCGTATAAGCCTGATCAGGAAGTATCTCTCTGTCGAAACAACTGCAAAACTCGTTCTCTCCTTCATAATGTCTCGCATTGACTATTGCAATTCACTCCTGTCTGGTCTTCCTGCCTCCACCATTCACATCCTACAGCGCATTCAAAACAATGCTGTACGCCTTGTACTCAAAAAGAAAAAAGCTGACCACATATCTCCTCTCCTGGCACAACTTCACTGGCTCCCTGTATCAAAGCGCATACAGTACAAACTAGACACCATGTGCTACAAAAGCCTCAATAACGCAGCCCCCGATTACCTGTCAAGCCTACTTGAGATCTATCTTCCCTCACGTACCCTCCGCTCTGCCTCCGATCCTCTGACTTTTCGCTTTCCACGCACTAAGCTCAATACCTATGGTCCACGAGCCTTCTCTGTTTCTGGTCCACTCTCCTGGAACAAACTTCCTCTCTCAGTCCGTCAGCAACCTACTTTTGTCTCCTTCAAGTCCGCTCTCAAAACTCACCTTTTCTCCTCTGCATAAAATCCTAACCTCACTCAACCCCCCTCTGCAGCCTGTCTCCGCTCGGAGGGGAATCACTTTGTTTTAATATATAATTGTATATGATGTGCTCTCTGTGGTTTTCCATTGGTTTTATTCTTGCTTTTATTGCTTTTATTCTTTTCTCCCCATTTGTGGCCATGCATGTGTGTGTGTGTGTGTGTGTGTGTGTGTGTGTGTGTGTGTGTGTGTGTGTGTGTGTGTGTGTGTGTGTGTGTGCGTGCGTGCGTGTGTGCGTGTGTGTCTTTTCGGCGCTTGGATTTGATTTTGTCGAGATATGCGCTATATAAATATTGTAATTATTATGTATGCATGTGCGTACGTATGTATGTATGTATGTATGTATTTATGTATGTATACGCTTAGATTTATGTATGTATGTATGTATGCATGTATACGCTCAGCTTAGATTTATGTATGTAAGTATGTAAGCATGTATGTATGCATGTATACGCTCATATGTATGTAGGTATGTATGCATGTATACGCCCAGCGCTTAGATTTGATTTTGTCAAGATTTTGAGCTATATAAATAAAATATATTATTATTATTATTAAATGTCAATCCTTCATAGATGTCCATAGCATCCAGCCCGATGCAAGAAAGAAAAACTGCTGTTCTGTATGTTGAGTCTTCTGTCTGGTTTTCATAATTTCATAGCTGTCCCAAAGCCTCTTGAATTTCCTCCAGCTGCTCTGCAGGTTTCCTCCATTCACATCAAGTTCAGGAGGCAAGGAAATCTTGGCATGTCGTCGACTGGCTCTTTTCTCTTCTTGTTCATCTTCCATGGTTGAACTTTAGTCTTCAATATTCTGGATTTTTGTTGGAGTTCGTAATCACGATTCTGACACCATGTTTCGTTCTTTCTACTACCAACTCGGAAGACAGGGCAATGCTTCTTCGTCTTTACTCCTCACTGTCTGATTCTCAACTGACTACAGTATATATACATTTCACAGTGAACAGCAATCAGTTATCATTTAAACGAATATCATGCCGTGCTGTTATCCGCACGATGTTTACTGTTAACACACGTCACACGTGCGTGTGTGTGTCTGTGTGTGTGTATGTATGTGTGTATGTGTGTGTGTGTATGTGTGTGTGTGCGTGTGTGTGTGTGTGTCTGTGCACCTCTCTCTCTTTCTGTGTGCGTGCGTGTGTGTGTGTGTGTGTGTGTGTGTGTGTGTGTGTGTGTGTGTGTGTGTGTGTCTGTCTGTGCATCTCTCTCTCTCTCTCTCTCTCTCTCTCTCTGTGCGTGCGTGTGTGTGTGTGTGTGTATGTGTGTGTGTGTGTATGTGTGTGTGCGTGTGTGTGTGTGTCTGTGCACCTCTCTCTCTCTCTCTCTCTCTCTCTCTCTCTCTCTCTCTCTCTGTCTCTGTCTCTGTGCGTGCGTGTGTGTGTGTGTGTGTGTGTGTGACTCTGTGTGTGTGTGTGTGTGTATGTGTGTGTGACTCTGTGTGTGTGTGTGTGTCACTCTGTGTGTGTGAGTGTGTGTGTGCGTGTGTGTGTGTGTGTGTGTGTGTGTGTGTGTGTGTGTGTGTGTGTGTATGTGTGTGTGACTCTGTGTGTGTGTCACTGTGTGTGTGTGTGTGTGTGTGTGTGTGTGTGTGTGTGTGTGTGTGTGTGTGTGTGTGTGTGTGTGTGTGTGTGTGTGTGTGTGTGTGTACTCACCCTTGGTCGTGGAATGTATACGTAGTCTGATTCCCACCCTCGCCATCATCTGCCGTGCAGCTCTCGATGATCAGTGTGGCGAATGCTGCAATCAATCTACTCATTAACCCTTTGACTCACCCACCTTATCCACCAACTGCAAAAACTTAACTCTTTGACTCCCTTACCCTACCGGAAGCTGGTGGATAAGCCAAAGGAGTCAAAGAGTTAAGTTTTTGCTTTGCTGACATAGTTGACAATGCGGGATGCTGGTGGACAGGATGCGGAGATCAAAAGATTAAACAAGCCAGCAGCCAACCAAACAAGTGATTGATGAGTGAATACATCAATAATCTATCAATCCACATATCAATCGATTAATCAATCATTGAACCGATGAAAACACAGAATGATTGTAAAACGTTGAAACAAATGATTAAATTCACACTGAAATAATCTTCATGTTCTCTTTATGCCTTTAAAGGTTGTCTCAATATTTAGTTTATGTTCTCTTTATGTCTTTAAAGGTTGTCTCAATATTTAGTTCATGTTCTCTTTATGCCTTTAAAGGTTGTCTCAATATTTACTTTATGTTCTCTTTATGCCTTTAAAGGTTGTCTCAATATTTACTTTATGTTCTCTTTATGCCTTTAAAGGTTGTCTCAATATTTAGTTTATGTTCTCTTTATGCCTTTAAAGGTTGTCTCAATATTTAGTTTATGTTCTCTTTATGTCTTTAAAGGTTGTCTCAATATTTAGTTTATGTTCTCTTTATGTCTTTAAA
>JAPXFY010000746.1:0-7500 GCA_030674185.1 Monoplex corrugatus | reverse complement strand
TTGTTGTTATGATGGTGATCTTGTAGTGTTGCTGTTATTGTTGTTGTTGTGATGGTGATGGTAGTGATAGTGTTGCTGTTATTGTTGTTGTGATGGTGGTGGTGATGGTGGTGATAGTGTTGCTGTTATTGTTGTTGTGATGATGGTGATGGTGATGGTGGTGGTAGTGTTGCTGTTATTGTTGTTGTGATGATGGTGATGGTGCTGGTAGTGTTGCTGTTATTGTTGTGTTGTTGTTGTTGTAATAATGGTGGTGGTGGTCGTAGTGTTGTTGTGATGATGGTGATGATGGTGATAGTGTTGCTGTTATTGTTGTTGTGATAATGGTGATGGTGATGGTGGTGATAGTGTTGCTGTTATTGTTGTTGTGATGATGGTGATGGTGCTGGTAGTGTTGCTGTTATTGTTGTTGTTGTGATAATGGTGGTGGTGGTGGTAGTGTTGTTGTGATGATGGTGATGGTGGTGATAGTGTTGCTGTTATTGTTGTTGTGATGATGGTGATGTGTAGTGTTGCTGTTATTGTTGTTGTGATGATGGTGATGATGGTGATGGTGGTGGTAGTGTTGCTGTTATTGTTGTTGTTGTTGTTGTGATGATGGTGGTGGTAGTGTTGCTGTTATTGTTGTTGTTGTTGTGATAATGGTGGTGGTTGTGTTGCTGTTATTGTTGTTGTTGTTGTGATAGTGGTGGTGGTGGTGTTGTTGTTATTGTTGTTGTTGTTATTGTGATAGTGGTGGTGGTAGTGTTGCTGTTATTGTTGTTATTGTGATGATGGTGATGGTGGTGGTGGTGGTAGTTTTGATGTTGTTATTATTGTTGTGATGATGGTGGTGGTGATGGTGGTGGTGGTGGTGTGTTGCTGTTATTGTTGTAGTTGTTGTGATGATGGTGATGATGGTGATGGTGGTGGTGGTGGTAGTGTTGCTGTTGTTGTTGTTGTTGTTGTTGTTGTTGTTGTTGTGATGGTGGTGATGATGATGGTGATGGTGATGGTGGTGGTAGTGTTGCTGTTATTGTTGTTGTTGTGATGATGGTGGTGGTGATGATGGTGTTGGTGGTGGTGGTAGTGTTGCTGTTATTGTTGTTGTTGTGATGATGGTGGTGATGATGATGGTGATGGTGATGGTGGTGGTAGTGTTGCTGTTATTGTTGTTGTTGTGATGATGGTGATGATGGTGGTGGTGGTAGTGTTGCTGTTATTGTTGTTGTCATGATGGTGATGGTGGTGGTGGTGGTGATGTTGGTGGTGGTGGTTGTGGTGGTAGTGTTGCTGCTATTGTTGTTGTTGTGATGGTGGTGGTGGTGGTGGGGATGGTGGTGGTGATGGTGGTTGTGGTGGTGGTGGTAGTGTTGCTGTTGTTATTGTTGTTGTTGTGATGATGGTGGTGGTGGTATTGTTAGTGTTGCTGCTATTGATGTTACTGTTAAAGTGGAGGTGGTGTTAGTGTTGTTGCTGTTATGTGCTGTTGTTTTATTTGTATTGTTTTGGATGTGGTTGTCTTTGGTAATTTTGTTGTTGTTGACGTCGTTTTCATTGTTACTGTAGCACACTGTTTTTGTGCTGGAAAGGACAATGAATCCACAGGCTTATATAGTCTATTTAACAGTCACATACTCTGCCATCCTTCAAGTCTTGCTTAAGGATATCATACATTTTTGTCCAGCTGTGATGTCCCCCTCTGTGTGCCCACCCTGTGGTCCTACTGCCCTCCCGTCCTCTGTGTGCCCACCCTGTGGTCCTACTCCCCTCCTGTCCTCTGTGTGCCCATCCTGTGGTCCTACTCCCCTCCTGTACTCTGTGTGCCCACCCTGTGGTCTTACTCCCCTCCTGTCCTCTGTGTGCCCACCCTGTGATCCTACTCACCTATTGTCCTCTGTGTGCCCACCCTGTGGTCCTACTCCCTATTGTCCTCTGTGTGCCCACCCTGTGGTCCTACTCACTTATGTCCTCTGTGTGCCCACCCTGTGGTCCTACTCCTGTCCTCTATGTGCCCACCCTGTGGTCCTACTGTCCTCTGTGTGCCCACCCTGTGGTCCTACTCCCCTATTGTCCTCTGTGTGCCCACCCTGTGATCCTACTCCCCTATTGTCCTGTGTGCGCCCACCCTGTGATCCTACTCCCCTACTGTCCTCTGTGTGCCCACCCTGTGGTCCTAATCCCCTATTGTCCTCTATGTGCCCACCCTGTGGTCCTACTCCCCTATTGTCCTCTGTGTGCCCACCCTGTGGTCCTACTCCCCTCCTGTCTTATGTGTGCCCACCCTGTGGTCCTAATCCCCTATTGTCCTCTGTGTGCCCACCCTGTGGTCCTACTCCCCTATTGTCCTCTGTGTGCCCACCCTGTAGTCCTACTCCCCTATTGTCCTCTGTGTGCCCACTCTGTGGTCTTACTGCCCTCCTGTCCTCTGTGTGTCCACACTGTGTGTCTATCCTGTCCTCTGTGTGCCCACCTCTGTGGTCCTAATCCCCTATTGTCCTCTGTGTGCCCACCTGTGGTCCTGCTCCCTACTATCTCTGTGTGCCCACCCTGTGGTCCTACTCCCTATTATCCTGTGTGTGCCCACCATGTGGTCCTACTCCCCTCCTGTCCTCTGTGTGCCCACCCTGTGGTCCTACTGCCCTATTGTCCTCTGTGTGCCCACCCTGTGATCCTACTCACCTCCTGTCCTCTGTTTGCCCACCCTGTGGTCCTACTCCCCTCCTGTCCTCTGTGTGCCCACCCTGTGGTCCTAATCCCCACCTGTCCTCTGTGTGACCACCCTATGGTCCTACTCCCCTCCTGTCCTCTGTGTGGCCCACCCTCTGGTAATACTGCTGTCCTCTGAGTGCCCACGCTGTGGTCCTACTCTCTCCTGTCCTCTGTGTGCCCACCCTGTGGTCCTACTCCCTATTGTCCTCTCTGTGCCCAACCTGTGGTCCTACTCCACTATTGTCCTCTGTGTGCCCACCCTGTGGTGCTACTCCATATTGTCCTCTGTGTGCCCACCCTGTGGTCCTACTCCCCTCCTGTCCTCTGTGTGCCCACACTGTGGTCCTACTCCCTATTGTCCTCTGTGTGCCCACCCTGTGGTCCTACTCCCCTATTGTCCTCTGCGTGCCCACCCTGTCGTCCTACTCCTGTCCTCTGTGTGCCCACCCTATGGTCCTACTCCCCTATTGTCCTCTGTGTGCCCACCCTGTGGTCCTAATGCCCTCCTGTCCTCTGTGTGCCCACTCTGTGGTCCTGCTCCCCTCCTGTCCTCTGTGTGCCCACCCTGTGGTCCTACTCCCTATTGTCCTCTGTGTGCCCACCCTGTGATCCTACTCCTGTCATCTGTGTGCCCACCCTGTGGTCCTACTGCCCTATTGTCCTCTGTGTGCCCACCCTGTGGTCCTACTCCTGTCCTCTGTGAGCCCTACCTGTGGTAATACTCCTGTCCTCTGTGTGCCCACCCTGTGGTCCTACTCCTGTCCTCTGTGTGCCAACCCTGTGGTCCAAACTCCCCTATTGTCCTCTGTGTGCGACCCTGTGGTCCTACTCCTGTCCTCTGTGTGCCCACCCTGTGGTCCTACTTCCCTATTGTCCTCTGTGTGCCCACCCTGTGGTCCTACTCCTGTCTTCTGTGTGCTCACCCTGTGGTCCTACTCCTGTCCTCTGTGTGCCCACCCTGTGGCCCTACTCCTGTCCTCTGTGTGCCCACCCTGTAGTCCTACTCCCCTCCTGTCCTCTGTGTGCCCATCCTGTGGTCCTACTGCCCTACTGTCCTGTGTGTGCCCACCTGTGGTCCTACTGCCCTATTGTCCTCTGTGTGCCCACCCTGTGGTCCTACTCCTGTCCTCTGTGTGCCCATCCTGTGGACCTACTCCCCTATTGTCCTCTGTGTCCCAACCCTGTGGTCCTACTCCCCTCCTGTCCTCTGTGTGCCCTCCATGTGGTCCTACTCATTTCCTGTCCTCTGTGTGCCCACCCTGTGGTCCTACTCCCCTCCTGTCCTCTGTGTGCCTACCCTGTGGTCCTACTGCCATTGTCCTCTGTGTGCCCACCTGTGGTCCTACTCCTGTCCTCTGTGTGCCCACCCTGTAGTCTTACTCCCCTCCTGTCCTCTGTGTGCCCACCCTGTGGTCCTACTCCTGTCCTGTGTGTGCCCACCCTGTGGTCCTACTCCCCTATTGTCCTCTGTGTGCCCACTCTGTGTTCCTACTCCTGTCCTGTATGTGCCCACCCTGTGGTCCTACTCCCCTATTGTCCTCTGTGTGCCCACCCTGTGGTCCTACACCCCTATTGTCCTCTGTGTGCCCACCCTGTGGTCCTACTCCCCTATTGTCCTCTGTGTGCCCACCCTGTGGTTCTACTCCCCTCCTGTCCTATGTGTGCCCACCCTGTGGTCCTACTCCCCTATTGTCCTCTGTGTGCCCACCCTGTGGTCCTACACCCCTATTTTCCTCTGTGTACCCACCCTGTGGTCCTACTCCCCTCGTGTCCTCTGTGTGCCCACCCTGAGGTCCTACTCCTTTTCTCTGTGTGCCCACCCTGTTATCCTACTCCTCTATTGTCCTCTGTGTGCCCACCCTGTGGTCCTACTCCCCTATTGTCCTCTGTGTACCCACGCTGTGGTCCTACTCCTGTCCTCTGTGTGCCCACCCTGAGGTCCTACTCCCCTATTGTCCTCTATGTGCCCACGCTGTGGTCCTACTCCCCTATTGTCCTCTCTGTGCCCACCCTCTGGTCCTACTCCCCTATTGTCCACTGTGTGCCCACGCTGTGGTCCTACTCCTGTCCTCTGTGTGCCCACCCTGTTATCCTACTCCTCTATTGTCCTCTGTGTGCCCACCCTGTGGTCCTACTCCTGGTCTCTGTGTGCCCACCCTGTGGTCCTACTCCTGTCTTCTGTGTGCCTACCCTGGGATTTTACTCCTCTATTGTCCTCTGTGTGCCCACCCTGTGGTCCTACTCCCCTATTGTCCTCTGTGTGCCCACCCTGTGGTCCTACTCCTGTCCTCTGTGTGCCCACCCTGTGGTCCTACTCCCCTATTGTCCTCTGTGTGCCCACCCTGTGGTCCTACTCCCCTCCTGTCCTTTGTGTTGCCACCCTGTAGTCCTATTCCCCTATTGTCCTCTGTGTGCCCACCCTGTGGTCCTACTCCTTTTCTCTGTGTGCCCACCCTGTTATCCTACTCCTCTATTGTCCTCTGTGTGCCCACCCTGTGGTCCTACTCCCCTATTGTCCTCTGTGTACCCACGCTGTGGTCCTACTCCTGTCCTCTGTGTGCCCACCCTGAGGTCCTACTCCCCTATTGTCCTCTATGTGCCCACGCTGTGGTCCTACTCCCCTATTGTCCTCTCTGTGCCCACCCTCTGGTCCTACTCCCCTATTGTCCACTGTGTGCCCACGCTGTGGTCCTACTCCTGTCCTCTGTGTGCCCACCCTGTTATCCTACTCCTCTATTGTCCTCTGTGTGCCCACCCTGTGGTCCTACTCCTGGTCTCTGTGTGCCCACCCTGTGGTCCTACTCCTGTCTTCTGTGTGCCTACCCTGGGATTTTACTCCTCTATTGTCCTCTGTGTGCCCACCCTGTGGTCCTACTCCCCTATTGTCCTCTGTGTGCCCACCCTGTGGTCCTACTCCTGTCCTCTGTGTGCCCACCCTGTGGTCCTACTCCCCTATTGTCCTCTGTGTGCCCACCCTGTGGTCCTACTCCCCTCCTGTCCTTTGTGTTGCCACCCTGTAGTCCTATTCCCCTATTGTCCTCTGTGTGCCCACCCTGTGGTCCTACTCCCCTCCTGTCCTCTGTGTGCCCACCCTGTGGTCCTACTCCCCTCCTGTCCTCTGTGTGCCCACCCTGTGGTCCTACACCCCTATTGTCCTCTGTGTGCCCACACTGTGGTCCTACACCCCTATGGTCCTCTGTGTGCCCTCCCTCTGGTCCTACTCCCCTCCTGTCCTCTGTGTGCCCACCCTGTGGTCCTACTCCCCTCCTGTCCTCTGTGTGCCCACCCTGTGGTCCTACTCCCCTTCTGTCCTCTGTGTGCCCACCTTGTGGTCCTACTCCCCTATTGTCCTCTGTGTGCCCACCCTGTGGTCCTACTCCCCTCCTGTCCTCTGTGTGCCCACCCTGTGGTCCTACTCCCCTACTGTCCTCTGTGCCCACCCTGTGGTCCTACTCCCCTTCTGTCCTCTGTGTTCCCATCCTGTGGTCCTACTCCCCTCCTGTCCTCTGTGTGCCCCCCCTGTGGTCCTACTCCCCTATTGTCCTCTGTGTGCCCACACTGTGGTCCTACTCCCCTATTGTCCTCTGTGTGCCCACCCTGTGGTCCTCTCCCCTATTTTCCTCTTTGTGCCCACCCTGTGGTCCTACTCCCCTATTGTCCTCTGTGTGCCCACCCTGTGGTCCTACTCCCCTCCTGTCCTCTGTGTGCCCACCCTGTAGTCCTACTCCCCTATTGTCCTCTGTGTGCCCACCCTGTGGTCCTACTGCCCTATTGACCTCTGTGTGCCCACCCTGTGGTCCTACTCCCCTATTGTCCTCTCTGTGCCCTCCCTGTGGTCCTATGCCCTCCTGTCCTCTGTGTGCCCACCCTGTGGTCCTACTCCGCTATTGTCCTCTGTGTGCCCACCCTGTGATCCTACTGCCCTATTGTCTTCTGTGTGCCCACCCTGTGGTCCTACTCCCCTATTGTCCTCTGTGTGCCCACCCTGTAGTCCTACTCCCCTATTGTCCTCTGTGTGCCCACCCTGTGGTCCTACTCCCCTATTGTCCTCTGTGTGCCCACCCTGTGGTCCTACTCCCCTATTGTCCTCTGTGTGCCCACCCTGTGGTCCTACTCCCCTATTGTCCTCTGTGTGCCCACCCTGTGGTCCTACTCCCCTATTGTCCTCTGTGTGCCCACCATGTGGTCCTACTCCCCTATTGTCCTCTGTGTGCCCACCCTGTGGTCCTACTCCCCTATTGTCCTCTGTGTGCCCACCCTGTTGTCCTACTCCCTTATTGTCCTCTGTGTGCCCACCCTGTGGTCCTACTCCCCTATTGTCCTCTGTGTGCCCACCCTGTGGTCCTACTGCCCTATTGTCCTCTAAGTCTGTGTGTTTTCTATCATGGAGTTTTTATTGTTACAAGTGAATGCTTTGGTGAATGATGAGAGTGTGCACTTTTATTTGTTTTCATCATCATTATCATCATCATCATCATCATCATCATCATCTAGTGCCCTGCCACATGGCGTTGGCTATCATGGCCCTGCACACGTATCTATCCCTTGTTGCCACAAGTACATCTTCCACCCTCTTTGTCTTCAGGCATTCTGCAAGTCCGTCCAATATTTTTTCCCTGGGTCTACCTGGTGCTCTCTTTCTCCCCGCCTTTCTTGTTGTGACGAGGTGCTCTAATTCCCCTTTCGCCATATAAAGGCCTGTAAATGTTGCCTGTCTTTTCCTAATCTCCCTTACGAATGATCATCTTGTGTCTACCTCCATCAAGACTGTCTAATTTGTTTTCTTTGCTGTCCATGGAACTCTCAACA
>JAPXFY010007461.1:0-10748 GCA_030674185.1 Monoplex corrugatus | reverse complement strand
TTTGTGACTTTTCTATTCTGTGGGTGTTTTTCCTCCTTAAACAAAGAAAAAAACATTTTTCTTTGGCACATGGTTGTTTACATCATACATCAATGATAGATGGTCTCTTTCACCGAGTAGGTGAATATACCACCAATGAAAAACCCCATTGAATCTTTAAAGGTACTTGATTACTAGTAAAAGTGCCGTCATCTTCTGTGAACATGGGCTACCCGCTTTTCTGTTGTCTTATTTCGCTCTGCGGCTTCTTGCGTAATGGTGCTGGAACATACCCCCCGACTGCTTATCCTTTGATGGCAGGAATTTATTGAACGGGTGGTAGTCTTAGGTGTTAAGACCATCGAACGGCGGTATTCCTTATTTTCTGCATCATGAAGTGTCTGCTTGGGGTCACTACCCAACCTGGAGAAACAGCACGAGAGCAGGGTGTGGTTGTAACACGCACTACGACATGTTTGTTTTTTTTCTGGTGGGGACTTTCCTTTTGCTTTTATTGTTTTTGTACGAGATATGATGTTTTCTACCCATAACAATAAACCTTATGAATGAAACAAGATATAATGTTTTAGAATTTTTAGTTTTTCATTGAGACTTTGCCTATTTTGTATTTTACAAAGCTGTTTTTTTCGGGATGTGGATGCCCCCATAGGCGAATTCAATTTACTATCCTGGAGAAAAACTTTAACCACACAAAATATGCAGTGCAAAAAATGTATTTTCTTATAAGAATTTAGATTTTTCTTATTTTACCAAAAATCCACAAAATTTAAAGCAAGAAAAAAATCTTTGCTGATGGAGTGAAAATACTGTTATTCATAAATATGTTCAAAAGTTTGGTGGCATAAGTTTTTTTTTTTTTTTATGATACTTTTATTCAACAAAACTGCTTGAATTGAAAAGGTTCAGTAAAGAATTTTTGACTAGAAAAAAATTTTTTAAATAAAAAAATTTTTTAACAAAAAATTTAACAGACAATTGTGTAAAGTTTCTTGGCAGAAAATAGATATTAGAATGAATTAAGGATATGTGACACTGAGATGCAATGTTGCTGAAAAATTCAACTTTGCCACACAGGAAAAAATTGCATTTTAATTTTTAAATAAGAGAAAATTTTTAAATTATTATAAATTTAAAAATGTTACGTTTTTTAAGTATTTTTGATCGAATAAATGCGCCTTTGTGAGATTGGACTTTTTTTCAAAAGCATTATAAAATTGACCGCCCCAAAACTTTTGAATGGTTTCTCTGAAAAACTCTTTTTTATCCTAATAAACTTTTTCACAATTTGTATGGATGTAAATATTTTACCGGAAAGCGACACCTTTTTTTTAACACATTCTCTGTGTAAACGATGTGGGTGCATTGCTTTTGGCGGTCAGTGGGGAATAGAGAAATGTCTCATGGGGTGAAAGTGTAGACGTCCAGCACACTAATTACATCGCACCTTCCTCATGGCTGAATTGAGCCCCTGAGACCTTTTTGAGTAAAAATGCTAATGTCTTTGAAACAAAACATGTAGAAGAGTTGAATTGTGGGATTTGCACTTTCCATTAAACAAGCTCGGACCATCACAGACAGCAAAATATGCCCACTAAAGCATTAAAAGGTATAGTTCCAAACCACTAAGGGGACCAGGATTTGTTTTGCCAGCAAAAGTTCATCCAGAATTAAAAATTTCCTGATTTAATTTTTCACCCCCATGTCATCCATGATGTTCATGTCTTTTTTTTAGTCAAAAAGAAATTAAGGTTTTTGAGGAAAGAAATCCAGGATTTTTCTCCATAAATGGACTTCAACAGGGGAAAAAAATGGGTTGAAGGTCCAAATTGCAGTTTCGGAGTTCAAAGGGCTTTACACGTCCCCAGCTGAGGATTGGGTTTTATATGCGAAACAATGTCATTTTCAAAAAAAAAAAAAAAAGTTATACTTTTTTCCACGTTGCTAGCTTCACTAGCTCTGCGATGCCCAAATTACGAAATCACTGGGAAAGGTCACCGTGTTCCGGTTCAAAAAGGTAAGAGAAAACTCCATCCATTTTCTCCTTCAACTTTAAATTCGCCTACATCGTTGTTTGAAATTTTTTTGTAAAGGGCAAAGTTTTTCACATTTAAATTGCTTTTAAACACTGGGTCGGTATTCCCCCTATGTCATGCGGACCTTTCTAGCGTGATTAGAAATTTGTGAAGTCATGGACGTGCAAGATGGAATTTGTGTTTAAAAGTATATACATTTTTATTTTTTAAGAAGATCATTTGTAGATAAGACCCTTTTTTCGGTTGGGATCAGTAAACCCTTTGAACTGATTGAAACGAATTTGGATCTTCAAACCATTGTTCCCTATTGAAGTGAAATATATAGAGAAAAATAAGGAATGTTTTCCTCAAAAACCTTAATTTCTTTTCGCTAAAGAAAGAAAGAATGAACATTTTTGTGACATGGGGGTGGTAAATTATAAGGACATTTTAATTTGGATGAACTAATCATTTATTAATTAACTAACTACTTTCAGCCAAAGTATCTGTGGTCAGGTTTTTAAACTTTACTCATATTTTTTTGCACTGGTGGAGAGTGTTTTGTTTAAAAAGACCAAATGGATACCCCTCCACCTTTCGTACAAACTACTCTCTCTGACTTCAAAGTCAAGCTAATGCACAAGATGATCAGGATTGAAGATCTTCCCTCGTGTTCCTTGGGTAGTTCGGAGGTGTGCGTCTGGGATGTGCTGTAAGTTTGGAGCCCCAGCGGTCGAGGCTGTCTAGAGAGTTTCTCTCCTGTGTGGCCCGTGCGGGAAGAGCTTTTTTCCTGATAATAGCTATCTCTACAAGTGCCGTTTGTGCCTCCCCGCAGTGATGTGCAATCCTTGTGCCTGTCGAGCACAAGGGTGTGAGTGGAGGGAGACGGCCGACACACAGCATGACAAGGTAAAAAGACAAACAACAAACACAGCATACAGCCTCCATCAGTGCTAAACACAGTCTTGCTCGTGAGAAATCTGCGTCTTTCCATTGAAAGTATACCATAGAAGCTAATCGGGTACATTGAAGTTTCAAACTGGTTTTATTTTTACAAGATGATTCGATACAATAACTGAAATGTGCACAATTGTAAACTTAAAGGGCAGTTTTAAAGCAAATTGTTTTTTTTAATTAAAAGATAGAATAAGAATGGTCAAATTCCCTCCAAAATCTATAATCATATTTTTGGGGGGTTTATTTAAAAAAATAATGTATCAACTGTATCAATGCAATCAGGGAATTAATTGTATTGGCTACTGTGTTCCATACCTTCTTAGTAAGATATTTTAAATTCAGAATGGTTGAATATTAGATTTACTGTACAGGGAGGCTAGTCTAAAGAATCCACATATTCACCATTCCTATTTCAGTAACATCAAGCAAAATTTACTCCAGTCCAATATGCAAATTCTACCTTATATAGTGTGTGCAAGAAATTTTTTTTTTAAAAAAAAAAAAAACCTTTAGATTTAGTAAGGTCCATGTAAAAAGGATAGCAGTGCCTTTTGCCAGCCAAATAGGTGATTAGAACCTGTAGACAAATCAACACAATTCTTTTAGTATATTGCAACAAAAGTAGCAAAGATGTCAAAAACCACGCATGCCGAGATATCAACAGAAACTAGTTACTGCATGTTTTCTAGAAAGGTAGGGATGTCTTGATCAGTGTACTTGAGTTTTGATGAAGCGCTTGAATGTTCTTTACATACTGCTATGTGTACTTTAAGGATAAACAGACAAACACAAAGCGAATATAGAGGCTGTTAAAGGGACCATTTTATTTGATAGCACAGGAATGAAGCAAAGATTGAAAACTCCAGATAAAATTTTAATTGAGCAAATTAGGGGATAAACATGGTTTCACTCAACCCAAATAATTCGCATTAGACTTACATTTTTGAGCCTCCTGCTGCTCTCCTGGGTCTGTAGGGGAGAAAATGTGTTTGGTTAATCATCAAGTTGGGAAAAAGGCAATAAAGAACATGGGCGTTTTGGGTTTCTATGAATGAGCTAGGGAAGGTGGGCACAATCCCATAGGCTGGCTCCCAGCAGCTCTATACAAAAGGATAAACCTGAAAACAATTCAATCAAACAACTGACAAACCCACAAATAGGGATGGTTACAGCTGATATAAAGACTAGAAAAAAACAGCCAAATAACCCTCTAACATAGCTCCAGACAATATTTTATTTTATAAATGCAACAAGAAAAAACAAGAGAAAAAATAAGATACAGCATGTGTACTTTTGTTCTAATTTATGCACAATCTTGTCTGTATTTATGAGCACTGTCACCTAAGGTTTTAAAACAAATAGGATCACTATAAAAAATCCACATTATGATGTAAAAATTTGGCATTTTGAACTTAAGATTTCTGAATCCTTTTGCATATAAAGCGAGGTACTCATTCTTGTGATGTTTTGGCCAAAAGATTATAAATACTTGAGCCATTAGTTTCAGAATTGGGGCCCCTTAAGGCCCGTTAAATAGGGATGGATAAACGTACAAATAAATGAAATTTTTTAGTTTATGATAGGGTTATAAAAATTATTATATATCAGGGTTTAAGAAATAAACAATAATAATCTTATCTTAATTCATATCATAATCTTACTATTTTAATACATTATTAAAAAATAATACCACAGTTTTAAATGGTTTTGAATGGAGAAAAAAGGCTTTTTTTTGTGTCCAGAGTGCATATTAAAGGCATATATCGCAGGTGCAAATAGGCCCATGCTAACCAAAATACTCCTTTTGTCTTGTTTTTGTTATTAATAACAAAAATAACAAAGTTCCAGCTCCAGTTATAAATCAAAAGTGGTATTGGCCTACCTTACTGTTTTACAAAATCATTCCACGTTTATTTTTCTTTTTATACAGAGACAAATGTAAGAATTGTATTACGTAAAATATTTGGCCCTCATTTCATTGTCCCATTTTTTAAGTCTATGTAATACAATAGTACTGGCTCAGCCTAGACCGTACATTTTAGTATTTTGGTGCCCAGGTATTTAGTCACCAAAAAATCAAAATGAAAATTCTTATATTTTAAGAATATTGCAGTTTTTTATAAATGATTTGTTTTGCACATTCTTTTTTACTTTTTTTTCTTAAAAATTACTTCCCCTCCCATTGAATAAGCTTAGGTTAAAGGCTGAGAGGTTGAAGAGTTATTATGCTAGGCAGTGTTTTTCAAGCTGGTGAACCTGTAGAATTTCAAGAAGCTGAATGAAGGCGTTCCTGCCCCACCATAACGCAATTTATTGCCCAAAAAAAAAAAAGTTCTGTGTCAAACAAAGTCCACATTTTAAAGCTGTTTGAAAAAAAAAAAGTGTGCATGAATTCTAATGCTTGTTAGTTCCAAAAGTTATTTATGAATCTGAAAAAGCCAAAGGCCCTTTTTTTGTTGGGGTGAGAAGAATGGAAGGGAAATTATTTTTTTTGGGAACCTCTAGGGTGTTTTTTTGATAGCTGTTCACTCACATGAATATGGGCTTTATTTATCAGAAATTTTTTTTTTTGAAAAGTAAAAAAAAAATCTGTTGTTATCTTAGGAGAATATACTGATCTTGAAAGGGAAAGCTAAATCAGCAAAATCAACAGTTATGATCTAATCCGATTAAAGGAAAGTTAAACCCAAAAATAAAATGTGTTTTATTTACTCCACTCTTGTTGTCAAAATCTATGAATTCCTTGCAAAATGCAAAGAAGAAATTTAAAAAATGTACTGGCCCTCTTTTCCTTGCAATTAAAATTTGAATCGGGACTTAAACTTTCAAACATCCAACAGGACGCAAAGAACCATAAAATGTATGTGAAAATGTTAATAAAGGTGTCAGTAACATTTCAATTTTGGTTTTGTTCCTCCAAAAACGATAATTGATTGTAAGACATGAGGTAAAGCCATGGGAGGAAGACACTTTTCTAATACTTTTATGGTGCTTTTTAAAATCATTTTGGAGCTTGACACCCCTGTCTCATTCATTATGTGGGCAGAATTTTATAAGAAAATCACTTTGTGTTTCGTGAGAAATTTATTATAATGGGTTTTATTTTTTGGGTGAATAAAATATCAAAGTATTTTGTTTTTTAAAATTTATTTATTTTATTTTTCCAATTTTTTAATAGTGATAATTTAAAGTAACACTTTTTTTTTCAACCTTCATAATTTATTTCCAAAACCCTTGTGAGGTACATCATTAAAAAGTTAAATGACACGTCTGATAGCCGGCGGGGTCTGTATCGCTTTTACTGGCATATGTAACTTCAGGTTTCGGGTAGGAACCTGTGCAAAAAAGAACTACAAAATTCGGCTTTCGTCAAACGCTACAAAGTCGTTATTTCGTTTTTTTTCGTTTTTTTTTTTTCGTTTCAGCGGCAATGGACAATTTTTTTCCAACCAGTAGGGCGACCGAAGGGGAAAAAATTTCTTTGTTGTTACTTTAAGAATCAAGGAAAACCGACAATAAACCATTCAGAAGAAAAACAAAACAAAACAAGGGGGGTAGTTACATAAAGGACCCAAAATTAAGAATTATTACAGTGAGAACAATAATTATACACTTTTCAGATTGAGGGAAATACAAAGGGTTGAAAAGCATGAAACAGTTCAAATAACCAAGCTTTGAACATAGAGAGTCTGACGATTTCCAGTTTTAAAAGTATTGTTTTTGTCGCAAGAGTATGCCCACAATAGAGTCTTTGAGGATCTTGGAAGATATTCAATGTCACAAGGATCCAGAATTGCAAAAACCATGGTTGGTTTAACCTCCTTTTGAAAAACTTTTGAAAAAAAATAAAATAAAAATAAGTCCAAAAATTAAACAGTTTGTGACAAAACCAAAAAATGGTGACAAAGAACCCTCCTTTTTCAATTTATGTTTAAAGCGCTCTTGCCATCTTAATTCTCCACCTTTAGAAGAGAACGGTGGCTGGAAACATTCCAATTAAACAGCTCTTTTCTTATTCAAAACACTGTCAGACATAATCAAGCCAAATGCTTTTCAATAGGGTTCTATTCAACATCAGGCTTAAAAGCTTTGAACTAATGGTTAAAAAAAGTAAGATGCGTTAAATTGTTACAAAATACCCGTCTGCTCCAAGGCAAAACAGTTGTTTACGAAAACCATTTGTGAGAATTAAGTTTGGACCGTTACTTCTCACAAAGGTGACATCAAAACCCGGTGATTCTTTAATATTGTGTAATCAGAAACTAATTAAGTTCCCCAAAACTTTATTCTGACCATTTTAGGGCCTAAAGATACTGTCTGAGCAGGTCAATGTCATAAAACAAGTATTGTAAACCGTCCGTGGGAAAGTACAGTTTAAAATTGGATTTGCTCTCTCTAGAAACCAAAACATTTCTGATGTGGATTATTGAGTTGGAACATTTCAAAATAAAAACACAAGGAAGTTTCTAAATGGCCTGTGCTGTTCCCCCCAAAACATGTCCCAAAACCACGTGGCTCACAAAGATGTAAGGAAAAAGTAGGATAGTCTATAACAGAGATAGAATATCACCTACACATAATGTAAAATACTTCAATGGGCACAAATCTACCTTCAGTTTACACAATTCCACGGCATATTTCTGGAATTTTACAGTCGTACTCCGTCCTCTATTTCGAAATATTTTAGTTTTAAAAAAGGGCCCCTGCCAACCCTCTTGGGAAATGCAATTAAAATGAACCGTGACAATGGAGGGAGGTAAACTTCAAACCCCCTTTTAAAGTGGGTGTGTGTGCATACGGGGGTAATACCTCACAGCCAGTTCGTAACATTCAGCGGGTAAAGAATGTTCCTATTTTTGTTGAATGCCACAATTAGCATGCCAGCTTGCATCAATCATTCTTTGTGTTTTTACCAGTCTGTGATTAAAACTCTATACATTTATATGGAGGCATTGGTTGATTGATTTAATGCCCCAAAAAAGGGGGGGGCTTGTTACATTTTTCCGATTCCCAGCATAATCCAAAATTAAAACATGTAAAAGAATATTTTAAAACTAGATGGATGGCGACTGTTGCACAAATGCAGCTCTTGTTTGTCTACTCTGTATGGACAATTGAGCAATTCACAATAAAAGTGTCCCCCCCCTTCATGAGAACTGAGCCACCCCAGTGCCACACCATTGAGCAAATGACATTTATTTCTTACCACAGCCTTATAATGAAAACTTTATTACAAATTCCAACACTTAGAAAATGGATCTTTTAAATAATATAAACAAACGTCCACCAATAGTACTTTAAATGCCAAAAACAGACTTACCTAAAAGATCATTTAACGTTTTTGAAAGAAATGTGGGCAAAGCTGTATTTCAGAACTCTCAGTGTCTTTCAGTCACAAAATCCTTCAGAAATCACTTTAATTATGTTGATGCTCAAGAAACTTGTCTTATTTTCGATTTTTAAAAACAGCCGGCTCCTTTTTTTATTTTTGTGGAAATAGATTTGCTAACACTTTATTTTAATGGTCCCTTTTGAAATTTGGGATTTAATAAGTAATTTGCAAACTACGTCAACAACTAGTAGACTTAGTATTGTACTGTCTGCTTAATATTGATAATTTTATTGTAATGGCCTTCAAAGACGTCTACTGATATAAGTAACTTGCAAAACATGTCAACTTATTCTAACCCTAACCCACCAGTCCACGAATCATGCAACATCTAATGAGAGTTGTGACATTAGGTGCAATTTACTTAAGTAATAGAAGTGTTAGGGACATCCAAAAAAAGTGAAACCATACAGTAATTTTTCCAGAATTGTTTAATGAATGTCGAAAGAGCGAATTTAATGAAAAATTTTTTTTGAACTTTTAAATGTACGTCTGATCCCAAACCTAGAACGATATTAAAAATTAAATAAAAACATTTTAAGCACAATAAAACAACGAAGTTGAACAATTTGTACAAAACCTTGCAAAAAAAAAAAGCAAAATAAATTTTATAAACAATTTAGACCGCAATTGCAAGAGAAGGAGGAGAGTTTCCAAACACTGAAGTGATTCTTATCAGTTTATAAACTTGAGTTATTAGGTTTTTAAAAAAACGTTTTTAACTTAGATTAACCTCTTCAAATCGAATTTAAATCCGAGGGTAACCGGAAGAGGTTTCAACAGTTTCGGCCCCCCACAATAAAAAAGGCACGGCCACATTCTACTTTTTCTGGTTCGGGACCATAACATTCTTTGCTCAGAAGACCTCAGGTTTTAACTGATGAATTCGGATTTAAAAGTTTACAGAGTAATCAGGAGTCTTCCACTCAAGCTTAAAGATTTTTTTTTTTTTTAAAAGCACAAAAAAATGAAATCAAAGAGTAAATGCAAAATCAAATACAGAGTTGTGACAAATATATGGGTGCCATCGAAGTCTGACAGCTGCATTTTGAACCATCTGAAGATGATTTATTTTGATTACTTTTTCCCAATATAGTGGAGTTATAATAATCAAGCTGTGATGATTGTGATAATGATGAATGCTAGTGTTTTTAAATCATAATTAGGATACGCAATCAAGAACATCTTTTCTTCAGTATTTTTCAAATAACCAGTAAACGTTCCAGCAGGGCAACCCAGAGTCATTTTTATGTAGGAAAACTTTAAAAGTGATTTCGGTTTAGTGATTTCGGTTCGGTGATCAGTTTTGTGCTTGGGCTGAGAAAAGATGGCATTGCAGTCAAAAGAACAATATGTCCACACTCTTACACTGTATTGCTGCTGAAAAAAAACCTCTGAAACAGATCAAATAGGCGGGTGATTTTAAAAAGGTATCGGATTTATCGACGGTACAACATTGTCGCTAAAAATATATCAAAAAAAAGTTGATAAGCGCTCGATATTTTTCTTAAAATGCGTGCGCATCACCCATAGATCTTAAACAGCCTTTCAGTGTTTTGATAAATCAGCATGCTCCATTGACAAGCAAACAACCAATAAGATCTAAACACCATGTTGCGTTGCTTTGTGTTTCGGTTTGTGTCACCGAATTGACATCCCAATATCTCTTACAGTTTTAGAGGTTTGTATTAAACATGCGCATTTGCGATCAATTTCTTTTATGAATAATTTGGCCCTCTTATTGGGCAATGCATGGCTGCTTTAAATCAATAACTGATCATGTCCATAATTAATAAGGTTTGAAATTGAAAGAGAAGTGTATCAAGACTCTTTAAACAGTTCAAAGCACAATCTATAAACTACTGGAATGCAGAAAGAGATAAATTTTTTATCATTAACATTTTGGTAAGTCTGTAACTGGCAATTGCTCACTGGTGAGACAATAATAAAAACAAAGACAAAGTTCACACAGTCCTAGATTTCACCATCACAATGACAAGAAATTAAACCCTGTAAACTTTGATTCACCACAAGTATGTTTTCAAATTACCAACAAAATCCTTGTCAATCGGTCCATTACTGTGTTGTGTAGCCTACTCAAACTCTTAAAATGTCTTATACAAATAAACCGATCGACGCATTGTGTGTAAGTGTTTGTTCCAGACAAAGAAAGACAACAGAAACAAACAGAGCATGGAAATATAAGAGAAAAAGAGGTTATGAATGTATCTAACTAAAAGAAATTAAAACTAAATATTTATGTATAGCTGCTGTGCACGAGCTGATAAGTGCAGCGGGCTAAGTGGATTGATAGATGCCAAGCTGTCAACGCAATCCATTTCTCACAGAAAACACTGAAAAATTTTCAATAAACAACGAGAGCATGCACA
>JAPXFY010007460.1:0-10748 GCA_030674185.1 Monoplex corrugatus | reverse complement strand
GCAAAATTTTTTTTTGTTTTGTTTTGTTTTGCTTTGTTTGTTTTTTATTCAGAAAAATAAAACTTTGAGGAAGGGAAAAGACAGAGTCTTCATTTTTAGTTCGTGGCAATATTTTTTGTCAGGAAATATAACGTTGAGGAAGAGAAAGATGAAAGAATCTTCAATAGATTTCGTCGCAATAGTTTCTTTATTAAGGAAATAAAATGTGAAGAAGAGAAAGATGAAAGCGTCTTCAATTTAATTTCGTGGCAACGTTTTTTGATCAGGAAATAAAACTTTGATGAAGAAAAATCAGAAAGACACCAACAAAAGCAGCAAGGAAAACAAAATAAAAAGAAGACAGTGAGCAACGAATCAGCAATTTTTTCTTACAAAATTCAAGAATAAAACTGGGCCAAGATAGAATCAATCATTCGAAGAAATCAAAGAAACGTTTCCCTTTTAGTCAATATTATACAAATAGGAGCAATTTTGTCGCCACATACATAAAACATTACAAACTTAACAACCACCATTAACTTTTTTTTCAAAGTTATTTTTCAATAGAAAAGTGTTAATCCAAGGAAACAAATAAGAATCGATGCTAAGGCTTTCAAACGCTGGACTTTCGCTGAGTTATCAATCTCTTTACTTATGAATATCTATGGGCTGGTCCTGAAATCTGGTTGGGACACAGACAACAACTGAACAAAACCCTGACCTAGCTCGCTGGTCTCGATTGCGTAGCCTGCGTGCACATGCAAATACACACCACACACATACACACTCTCTCTCTCTCAATCTCTCTCTCATTCTAATCTCTCTCTCTCTCTTCTCTCTCTTTCTCTCTGTATCTGTCTTGACTGTCTGTCTCTCTCGCTCTCTCTCTCTCTCTCTCTCTCTCGCTCTCTCTCTCTCCTCCTACAGACACACAGACACACACGCTCGCACTTGCATGCGTTCACATGATATAAACTTGCACACACATGTACACACACGCACGAACGCATACCCCCATTGCATAAACAAACAAACTCTCGTCTAAAAGCACATTATGTGAAAACACGTTAAAAGAATAAGGAACAAACGATTTTTCGCACGCACTCACACACACTCACACACACCACACACACATCACACACACCCCCACTACCACACACACACACACACACACACACACACTCACACACACACACAGGCACACATACATGCATTTCACTTACACATACACACACATGCACAGGCACGCATGCACATGCATAACATTCACACACACACACGCACACACACTTCATATGCTCACGCACATTGACAGACACATACACACACACACACACACACACACACACACCACACACACACACACACACACAAACTCACACACACACGTCAGCCTCGAATATTCATTACCATTAGTCAACATCTGTCGCTGAAGAGAAAGAGAGGAGATGGAGTAAATAAATGATTAGAGCATACACACACACACACACACACACACACTCCACCACACACACACACACACACACACACACACACACACACACACACACACTCTCTCTCTCTCTCTCTCTCTCTCTCTCTCTCTTCGCTCTCGGCAACCCCGGATGTTCATTTCAGCGAGCCAACACTTGACTCCGACGGAAAGGAGGGAGAGGAAGGGGCATAGTAGGTTCGGACAGACAGACAGACAGACAAACAGACACACAGACACACACACACACTCACATACACACACCACGCACACACGCACACACACACACGTATGTGAACATTGAAGGAAAAAGACAAAAGGTAGGCATCAATAGCAATTACGAACTAGTAAAGGAAAAGGAAGACAGAGAACGAGACAGATATTGAAGGAGAGAAAAAATGATAAGGAAAAAATAAATAAGAACGACAGACTGACGAACAGACAGACGAGAGAGTGAGACAAAACGGGCAGACAGCCCGAGATAGATCCCGTCAAAAAGTCAGAGGGGAAAAGGGGAAAGACAGAAAACCCCAAAATGTTAAAGACAAAAGAAAAAGTTAAAGCGGGAAGACAAAGGGGGAGAAGAGAGAGACAAGACGGAAGCAACAAAAGAAAGAAGGACTAAAGAACAACCGAGAGTACGACACAGAAAAAAGGCAAACGGGACACTCAGGATGCAGAATAGAGAGAGAAAGAGACGGGAAAGGGTAGAACGACAGAGGGGGGACAGATAGACAGAGACAAGAGAAGGCAGGTTGAAAAGACCTTTTTGAGCGGTTTGTGTGACATGACAGAAATAGAATGAAAGTAGATTGTGTATAGTAGGGCTGTTCTTTTGTGTTTTGTAGGTGCGGTTTATGTGTACCCCCCAACCAACAAAACCTTCCATAGTCCTTCAAAAAACCTCTGTAAACAAATTGATTCTAATATTTATAATTAATAAAATATCATGTTCATTTTACCCAAACTTTCAACAAACCCAAGCAGAAAAAAAAGTTCTTTGCCAATGTTAATAGAAAGTAATCTATTCAGGTTTCCGCCCAAAAACAGTCCTTTAACGGAAATTCTTTCATGCTCACCCCTTCTTCAGTCTGTTTAAGCTCAAAATCTTGTTAAAAATTCAGTTCATCCTCTTTATAAATACAGTTACCCCAAAAATCCTGGGGAGCAACCCCAAAACAGGGGTCAGAACCGGACAGCCCACGCAGGTAATTCAGCAGAGTCTAAACCCTTAGGACCAGGGATTGGATCGGCATCCCCCCTCAAAAAAAAGGGTATTCAGCGAGCCCAAACAGCTTAGGCCGGGGGACTGGGGGCAATCCCTAAAACCAAAAGTCACGTAGTATGTGGCTCCTGTGAGTAGTCGCCCGGACGCTCCCCAGTCAGGTGTAGATAGGAAAGAATTTGTAAGTCTTCCTTTTTTCAAAAATGTCAAAAAAATGTATGGGCAATGGCCAGACATATTTTTTTTTATTATTTGATTGAAGGGTTTTTTCCCCAAAAATAATATTTTTTGCCTTTTATAAGCTCAAAAGGCAAAACTTCCCATTTCCCATCAGAAAAAATTTTCTACACTACTTCAATTTAAAAAAAATGACCATACTTAGCTTCATATTCATTTAACAAAATATTTACAATAAAAAATTTTAACACAAATTCCCTTCATTTTTCAAAAGCCAAACTCTTATAATTAATTATCCATAAAAGTTACATGATGAACATTTTTAAAAGTCGAAACACAAAACAGAATTAAAAACTTTAAAAATAAAAACTAAACTAAATACAACTCTTGACTCCCAAAATAATTCTTCACTTTTGAAAAGTTTCTTCACAATCTTCATGTCTAAATTTTTTGGTAATTTATATATAAAAAAATCAAAAAAAATTCCCCAACCTGAAAAACATGCAGTTAGCAAACAGTTTAGTTCTCTTCGGGGGCAAGTAAATGCGTCCCCCAAACCTGGAAATCTCTGTAAAACCCTATTTTTTTCACAGATTTTCGCCGCCACACAACGCTAACAAATTCCCAAGCTCCACGCATTCCCCGCCCGCGCACCCACGTTTTTTATTCACCCCAAATGAATAAAAACCCAAAAACCAAATGGGTGTCCAGTCCACAAAAGCAAAATGACCAACTCATCCAAAGTGAAAATGTAAAAACGACTTAAAAAAGTATATAAAAAAATCCGCACAAGACAGATGACAGGACGGGAGGGGGGGGGAAAAAAATGTAAAGGGAAAAGATTATTTCAGAGGAGAGAGAGGGACAGGCAGAGACCAGAGAGAGGAGAGAGGGCACAGGAGAGAGACACACACGGGGAGAGGGAGAGGAGAAAACGTGGACAGAGACAGGAAAAAAGAGGAGAGAGGACAGGAAAAAAGAGAGAGGAGTGGACGAGACAGGGGAGAGAGAGACATGGGAAGATCAGAGAAGAAAAGGGGCGGAGAGGAGAGAGTGGACGAGAAGAAAAGCGGGAGGGATGGACAGAGACGAAACAGAGAGGAGAGCATGGACGAGCAGAGAGAGAGGGACATGGACGAGACACAGAGAGAGAGAGCATGGACAGAGACGAGCGGGAGAGAGAGACTGGCAGAGCAGAGCAGGGAGATGGATGGAGACAAGGCAGGAGGAGGGGGGAAACGGCGAGACGAGAAGGGACATGGACAAAAGAAGAGGGGAGAGAGATGGACGAGACGGAAGGAGAGAGGGCGAGACGGGGGAAACCGAGAGAGGAGTGGACAGGCGGACGGGAGAATGGCAGGACAGAAACAGGAGAGAGGGGGACAGGACAGAGAGAAAAAGAGAGGAGTTGGACAGAGACGGACTAGAGAGATGATAGAAGGCAGGAAAAGAGAGAGGGGGGAGGGAGGGAGAGGGGAGGGACGAGACAGACGAGAGGGGGGAAAAAGTGAAGAGAAAAAGACAGGGAGTGAGGGAGGGGAAAAAAGAGCAGGAATTTAAGGGAAAAACCCGGAACACGAGATGAAAGAAATGGAAGGGCGCAGGACAGCAAAAGGACGAAAAAGAAAAGAACAAGAGCCAGAAAAACAAGGAATGACAAAAGGGCAAAAAAAAAAACAAAAAAAAAGGCAGCAAACACTATCGACGTAACCCTGTAATTACCCTGCTGCTATTGATTGAAAAAATTGAATTGACAAAAACCATGGGCTGAGAAAAAAAGTAAACGGCAGTGCGAAAGCAAACAACACCCCCCCCCCAAACCACCACCCACCACACACACACACACAACACCAAAACAAAAAAAAACACAAACCACGCATGCCACACACTTCAACCAACAAAAAAATATTCTCTCTTCTCTCTCTCACACCCTCACACACCAAACACAACAAAACTCTTTACCCCATTGTCTGTCCTCTGTTTGTAAGTCTGTCGCTCTCTTCTCGCTCTCTCTCTCTCTTCCCCCTTTTCTCTCCCTTCCTCTCTCTCACCGCGCGTGCGCAAACATATCCCGCCGCCGCACGCCGCACACAAATCTACAATCCACCACCGCCCCATACTCATTGCTAATGAGTGCTGCTATTATTTTACATTAAAAACGAAGTGAATAAAAATGGGTTAGTAAAGGATAACAGTACAAGCCGCCGACAAAACCCAATACAACACACACACAATCCCCCCTGCAAAAACGCGCGCGCAAAAAAAAAAGACCACCTCCCCACACACAAAAATTTTACACTCGACACACTCAACCCCAAACACCACACACACCCACCCCCCCAAACCACAACAAAATCCGCACGCAAGGGAGGAGAGGAGAGGAGAGAAGGAGGAGAGAGGACAGACAGGAAGAACGGGACAGAGAGAGACAGGCAAGACAGGAGAGACAAGGAGGGGAGAGAGAAAAGGGAGGGGAAAGAGAGAGAGAGAGGGGAAAAAGAGACAGCAGGGAAAAAGGACGACAGGGGGGAAACAGACAGACGATAGAGAAAGAGGGGGCACAGACAAGAGAGAGGGGAAACAGCAGACAGACAGAGACAGGGGGGAGAGAAACGGGGAGCTGGGGGAAGGGGTGGAGAGCGGAGGGAAAAGCAATAGACCAAGCTGCTGTTAGCTTGGTAATCAAGTTAAACGAGGTCAGCGACAAAAAAACGGCGTTGATGGGGGGTAAAGGCTTCCCCGTTGAGCATCTTTGTTTGGGGCCATGATGTAAGAAAAAAAAAACAACAAATATGAGAGAGTATGTCAATGGTTTAATCTTCGAGAACCCGTTTTTTTTTAAATAAGTTTTTCACCCAGATTTTGCCCTGTTTGACAAAGCATCTCCCCGATAAAAAAAATTTAAATGTTTTTTTAACCCCCCCTTTGGGAAAGGGAAAACAGAGATAAAAACAAAAAAAAAAACCCACCCCCCCCCCCCCTACACGTCCAAGCAGCAACACAACAACAAAAAACAAACAACACAAAAACATAAAAAAATAACTAACAGTTACCTGTGTCAGTCCGATATTCTGAGATGACATATTGATAAAATGTCAGTACATTCAATACAAGGCAAATAGTCCCCCCACGGAGCATTTTAATCGCTGCAAGCGACAAACATTTTTGAACTTTCTGTGGTAAAAAAACACAAGAATGATGATGTGTGTGAGGTGAGGGGGGGAGGAGGGGAGGAGGGTGGTGGTGGTGGGGTGGTGGTGGTGGTGGTGGGGGTTTGGTAATTGATGATTTTGAATTTTCAAAGACGCAAAATAACAGGCCGTTATTGCAGGTTTGTATGGAATAAGGGGAAACCCCGGTACGTAATTACAGTAAAGAAAGATTAAAATAAAACTCAAATCTCCTTTATAGCTGACAAGGACCGTTTGGGGAGTTCATAGTAACAACAACAAAAAAACAACAATAAAAACAAAAACAACAACAACAACAATAATAATAACAAATTTCCACTCCCACTATTTCTACTATATAATAATATGATAATGATAAAAAATAAAAACAATAGTGATCATCATCATCAACATCATTCATCATCTATATATCATCCCCATATAAACATCAACTCATCCATCATCTCTCATCATAGTTATGGGCTCTATGTTAAACGAAAATAAGCGCTCATTAATAATAAAACAACAAAAAATGTATAAGAAATTACACAAAGCACGGCCCCAAACCCCTAACCCTACAGTTTTCTACTCAGCTTGTTTTCAAAACTACACAACCAAACACCACACAACACCACACACACACACACACACCCACACACACCACCACACACACATACAACACAAAAAAAAAATATGTATTACAAAAAATATATTAAAACACCTTTGTATATTACATATGTTTTTTGTGTATCTAAATCATACAGACGACAGAGAGACACGAGAACAGAGACAGAGGGGGGACAAGGGAGGGAATGATAAAATGGGTGTTAAAGAAGTGAAAAAGATAATTTGAAGAAAATAGGAATCAGAGCTTGAGCGAGAAGGAAACTTGTTCCTGCAGGTGGAGCCTTGAAAATTAACGTTTGGCCCGCGGTCTTGGTACTAAAAAGCCCATGTTGAGAGAAAAAATTCTAAGATTTGTTTACAGCACACTAACTATAATTCTATGTATAAAATGTAAAAAAAAAGTGAATATTGGGTAGTAGAAAAGCTTGAAAAGTATTTATCTATAAAAGCAAAATTTTACAATTGTCTTCAATTCATATACTGATCAAAAAGTTTAAAACAAAAAGAAAATCTGATATTATAAAATGCTTGCAAAATATTTTTTAAAAAGTTTAAAAATTTCGTATGTGTTCCAAAGTACATACTTTCCCAAAGGAATATAAATATGAGATTTAAAAATTTTAAAAAAGTTTAAAGGCCCAAAATAAACTTTTTACCTGTCCCTTTTTAATGCCCAGTGGAACAATTTTACACCAATGTTTTGCCCCCAGAAGATGATTTCCTTGTGCATGTTCTTAAATCTTGTTGTTCGTATGTTGACAAATTTTCGCTATATGTATAAATTGACTTTTTTCTGTTACCCATTGTCCGTGGTTTGATTATGACGGCAAAAAATATATTAAAAAAAAAACGTTTAAAAACTGCTGACATGTACTTAAGTCTGATGTTCCTTTTTAAACCCCCAAGTATAAAATATTTTCATATTATGTGTGTTATTGTTGTTCTATGTAACAATCTTTTTTTCCCTATGTTATGAACCAAAATAGTTTCGTTCCACATGATGTGAGGTCTGTTTGTTTAAAATAAAACAAAACAAAAAAGAATTTAAAAAAAATTTAAAAAAAAGAATTCCCTATGCGCTCCAACTGGACGAAGTGATAAAGCCTACCCCTTAAATGGTCTTTTTGTCACAGGCAGTCTTCAAATGGGGGGCGAAAGGGTAGGGGGGAGAAAAACACACAAGAAACATTAAAACCCCTTTGACTCCGCACCCTGTCCCCCAGTTTCTGCTTATCAAACGTATAAAGCGAAAATTATCCGTTTGACTCCTTCCCTTTTCTGCCAGTTCCGAAAAAAGCTGGGGACAGGTGAGGAAGTCCAAAAGGGGAAGTTTTTGGAGTTGGTGGCAGGTGAGGAGTCAAAAAGGGTTTAAACTGAGGCCCCAGGATGACTTAAGTTTCATGTGGAAAGCAAAAAAGACCCGCTTTTTTGTGGCGGCTGGGATTGAATCAAGGTACTCAAAACTTGACCTCGACTCTTAACACAGCCAACCCCCAAAGAAAACAAAAAGTCCTCGTCTTTGATTCGTGCCGGACTCTAGACAGATAAACGTGAGACATAGATAGATAGATAATAGTGATGATGATAGTAGTAGATAGTAGATCGTAGTGTTTTGATAGAAAATAATAGACAGACAGACAAACAGAAAAATAGATGATGACAGATAGTTTAAAAAGATGATAGTGGATAGATGACAGTAGGATGACAAACAGACAGAAAAAACGTTGGGTTGATAGGTGATAGATAGGTGACAATAGATAGATAGAAGTAGGTAGATAGTAGTAGGAGATAGATAGATAGATAGGTGGTGAAGTAGATAGGGACAGATGTAACAGATAGATAGTAGGGAGTTGATGGTGATGATAGTAGTAGGGAGTAGTGGTGTGACAGATAGTGAGATAGGGGGTGATAGACGATGTGTAGTAGAAGATAGGTGATAGTAGATGATAGTGTAGATGATAGGTAGATAGATAGGTGATAGATAGAAGATGATAGATAGATAGACAGATAGTAGAAGAAGATAGATAGATGTGATGTAAAAAAAATGGTGTTTATAGAAGATGTAGGGGAAAAGATAGATAGATAGGATTTGACGATGATAGATAGATAGATAGTTTGATGATAGATAGTAGTTGTAGTAGATGAAAGATGAAAAATGATAGTCAGCGTAGATAGAGGATAGATGAGGATAGATGATGATAGTGATAGATGATAGTAGACAGATGTAGATAGACAGCAGCATCGTGTTTAGATAGATAGATGTAGATAGACAGACAGACGACATCAGATAGATAGTAGATAGATGATAGTTGATAGGGGTAGTGAAAAGTTGATGATAGATGACAGTGACAGTGTAAAAGATAATAGATAGATTTATTTATAGAGGAGAGACGCAGACAGACAGAGTAGAGACAGGAGGACAGGGCAGAGAGGGACAGAGGATTTCAGAGACAGGAGATACGGCAGTCAGGAGAGATCAGGGCTTCACCAGCCCCAAAATTTTCCCCCCAATTGTCCACTATTCACTATCTCAAAAAGCACCCGTTGATCATCACCGCCATCACAAAACGTCTGGATGCATCCGTTTCCCCTTTTATCACCAATCCTGGCCGTCCCCGACAAGCACAGACAGCCCCCTCTCAGCTTCTAAAGATGGGGGAATAGAGCAGCCGGCTGTGGTTGGGCGAAGGACAAGATGATGAGGACCCAAAGTCTCCGTGTCGGGGGATGAAACCAGCCCATTTTTAGGGGGTCCCTGAGTGGTTGATGGAAATCGCACCCATTGACGAGCCCCGCTTGTGGGAACACTTCTCCCCGAAACACTGGGTGATGGAGATCAGCCACCCCCTAACCGCATTTGACCGAAAAATATTCGGAAAACTTTTTTTTTTTCTTTTTTCGTATCTTTGTTTTTTCTACTTTTTTTTTCGTTCGAATTTGGAGGTTTTTTGGGAATTTTTGGATCTTTTTGTCCTTAATCCCTTTTTTAGCGCAAACGTGTTAGATTGAGAAGTTCTATACAACTTTGGGGGTAATTTCAAAAGGGTGTGTGTGTGTGTGCGTTTTTTGATTTAACGTTGTTACTATGAGTGATTTTAGACGGGGGAAAAATGGAGGATGGGGGGATGGGCGGTTGGATTGGGGGCAGAGGGGGAAATGAGTATGAGACATGAGAAAGCGGGGGGTAAATATAAAAAGGGAAAAAAAAATCTTAACAAAAACAGTTAACATTAACAATGCAAGGGAAAATTTAACGCAAAAGGGTAAAAAATTAATAAACTTAAAGCAATACTTTAAAACAGGACTGTGAACCAATGATTCCGAAATTTTAACGACAAAGATTGATCTGAAGTTACTTCTTTAAAATGAGTTTCGAAAAATTTTTTTTGTGTAAACTTTTTTGGGTTTAAAAAGGGAAAACGTAGCTTTTTGCAGTAAAATAAACAGTAAAAACAGTGTGAACTGTTCTCCCCCAAATCCCCTTTTGTATTTTTACAATATTTTTTTTTCCCAACGCATTTAGCTGAATACAAAAAATTGAACAGCAACAATTGATCTCGAATATATTGGAAGAATTTCTGCAATTTTTTACATACATTTTTAAAAGAACGTTTTTTTCATTTGTTGTGTCAAAAAAACTTTTCATTGAAATTTTTTCATGAAAACGAATCCTTTAGGCTGAAATTTTAGCAAGCCCCAAGCTTTTTTTACGGAAGTTTTAATACGAATTTTTATAGTATTATCAGTGTTGTGTGCACCTTGCTTAGCTGCTCTGTTATACTTCGTTGCCGTGGAAAACCCAAAGTTTAGAAGGCACCCCCGCATAAACTGATATATGTACCTTTTGTCCTTTAAAAAGATGTATAAGATGATTTGCCTCGTAATTTAAATCAGGTCTTGTGTCTGTATCAAAAAACTGTTTAAAGGGATATAATACGATTTTGAATCAACAAAGAGAACTACTTTGACAAATACAGGTTTAAGGTCTACAAATAATGCAACGCTTGTATAATAGGGACTAATTCCGCTGTAAATATAGATATATTTGGCCCAATGAAAAAAGGGCTTTTGTATTCTAAATTTGGAACAAAAACGCTGC